>BDUI01001415.1:71002-88628 GCA_002335545.1 Apodemus speciosus
AGAGAGAGAGAGAGAGAGAGAGAGAGAGAGAGAGAGAGATCATTTTTAGGGGCTGGACAGATGACTCAGCAGTTCAGAGCACTGGCTGCCCTTCCAGAGGTCCTGAGTTCAATTCCCAGCAATCACATGGTGGCTCACAATCATCTGTAATGAGATCCAATGCCCTCTTCTGGTGAGTCTGCAGACAGCTACAGTGTAGTCATATACATAAATAAAATCTTTAAAAGAAATCTTTTTCAAAAGTCAAGCCTCATAAACAACAAAAGCTATTGCATGGTGCTCTGTGGCAGAGCCAGGCTTCAAGTCATTAAAAGCCGTGGGTGGAGGAGGCACAGGGCTAATTCTCCTCCCAGAGGAAACTCATTTATAATTCTTGGACTGCTTTGATCGTCGTCAAAGGATTACTCTGTATGTTTTCTTTAAAGGTTTCAAGTGAACCATACTGAAACTAGCAGCTGATCACTAATTAGTCTCATTATCTTCCTCTCTCCTCCATAGTGCTGCTTACAGTAATGTTTCCAGATTTTTTTTTTTTTGGTAAAGTATGGTTCAAGGATTAAAGGGGCACCAGGAAGTGGGATGCAGCTAAATTCTGTGTTCAAGGAGATAACCAGATTAAAGATATTAAGTGGAATTAAGGGAGTGATGACCCAGCTAAGCTTGTGAAAGGGAATCAGAGGAAAGCTTAAGTCCAGGTAGGTATGTTGGTCCACTACTTCCCATTCAAACCTTCATGTGGCTCTCCACACCACTCATAAAACAAAGCTCTAACTTCCCACGTGGCCCAAGTGCACTCTCACCAGTCCATAAAGGCTTCTAATAAAAACTGTTTTGTTCCTCTGGGAAACCAGTTCTCAGTCCTTTAAAATATAGCCACAAGGTCATCTCTCCAGCCATGCAAGCAGTTGCTCCTTGGTATGCATGTGGCATTAGGACATGACGACAAACAAGCTAGAGACTGTTCCTATAAATTTCTCTAAGCATAATAGTACAAAAATGACTGTTCGTCAATGCAACAACAACAACTGGCYCAACCGCTATTCATCAAGATGTATCAGCACCCCAAGCGCGCTCCTCGCTTTGCTAGCAGGCTGGAGAAGAGTGAATCAGTACTGAAGTCAGCCTTAGGTCACTCCACAAAGTTTGTCCTGACAGGTCCTATCCTCCGTAAATTTAACAACTATGGGCTAGATTATAGTGGTTTAAGTTTGCATTTCAAAGAAAACAAGAACAGTGACATCTCTTTGTTCAGGAAGTGTTAGATGTGCTCAGGAGTCTGGAGGACAGGCTATGACAGCCAACACCCACCCAGCAGGCTCCCCACTTCGCAGGTACAGACAGACTCTCAGGTTACATTCATTCTGAGAACTTGGAACCCGACTGGGGACAATGTACTTACAAACAGGCCCAAAATCTGCCAAAAATTCTAGTAAGAGCTTTTATAAGATATTTTCTTCTAATATATGTTGGGTTAGAATGGTCTCTGTAAAGCCAAGAGTGGTAGAGAACACCTTTAATCCCAGCACTTGGGAGGGGAGGCGGAGGCAGATCACACACAAAGCCCATGAAAGCAGCCATTCCTTCCTCTCCTTTTTAAGAGGGATAATTGGAAACCACAATCCTCCTGCCTCAGCCTAGTTTCAGAAAAGGAAATCAACATTTTTTTTTTAAATTATAAATCCACACATGAAAACCTGGGAAATGAAATTAAAACCATTTTAAAGGTTATACATACAACAAAATTTAGAGATTAACAATAATACCTTTAATAACCTAAATATAAAATTGAACTTTGGCAAAAATAAGAGTTAGAGAATTAACACAGCCCATGAGGAAAAGTGTTCACACCGCTTCACTGTACCATGCCTGTCCCCACTCACTCCCCCGCCCCTAAGGGCGAACCATAACTGCCCCAGAGGACTCTGAACTGTAAGTGCACGGTCTTCTGAAACCTGTTTAGAAACCTCAGTGCTAGAGCTGTACAAACTACACTTTTAAAATATTTGAAACAGATATTGAATTTATTGGTTGGCTATGAGTAGGAAAATACATCGGTAAGGAAAAGAGACCCTGTATATAAATATAATACTAGCTAGTTACAATTTGACCAAGAAGATTCCACTGAAAAGAACAGTAAAAGCCCTTGTTAACCACCAGTCCATATGGTGTAGATTCAGTTTCTCATCACCCTTATCAAAGAGCTGCCTAGGCAGATGTGACATTCTGAGCTTAGTGCAGAAAGTGTGCTGGGTTTTGTTACATGAATGGTAAACAAGAGTTAGTCCAGTGCATTACACAATAGAATGTACTGTGAATAAAGACTACTCTATTTTAGACACTACATCAACATACTAGTTTTTTAAACTTATGTAACCAAAAGGAACAAAGCAAACATCTTAAAATACTGCTTGTGGTTGGAGGACACCTGCTTATGTTCTCGGAATTATTGGCAACACCTGTACTGGATGTTACAGTCGACTCATCACAAGTCTGAAGTGTCTTGCCTGGTTGGCTTTGTCCTATGACATGACCACCGAACTTCAGAGTCATGATGGAAAGGAGCTCTGTAGTTTAAATAGTGGAAAAGTGGAACTCTAAGCCATGAATGTTGTTATTGGAAAATGGAAATCTTAAGAGGTTTTAATTATAAAGATTTAGAAGTGCATTCTACCCAATTTAATTATGTCTTTAGGTTTCAAAGTGCTAATATGAAATAAATTTTCCTGGTTGACACCAAATCAAAGTACAAACAAAAACAATTTTTGGAGATGCCTGTGTTCTGGGATTATTAAAGCTGCAATCAACAATTTACTTCTAAAACTTCAGTTTATACTATGCCATAAATTAATTTCAATGAACATTATTTAAATTCTCAAAGCATAAATAATTACCACCAATACTGTAAACTGTACTTCATAAGATTTACAAAGATTTGAGTGTCTCCAATCTGCTCATCTTTAGAAAGGGAAACATATTCCAAACATTCTGTAAAACACTCCTAAGATGTATTTATCAGCAAGAACACTGAAATTACATTATAGCAAACATTACATATATTTATTACAGAATTTTTCAAAAATAATCTACATTATGAAAACAGTCTAGTTTTATGCATTTTAAGAAGTATAGGTTCTTGGAAATTATTTTGGACACAAAGCATTTAAAACATAAAACCTTGCTTAACAAAGTATCAGTCTATTTTGGTGTGGACATTTATTCTCAATAGATTCAAAATATTTTTCTTTTGAAGATTATACTTGTAAATCTACACTCTCCGTTCAACTTATCACTATCTAAACAAGGTGGAGATGTTCAAACTGACCCACAGAATGCAGTATGCCTAAAAGAGGCAAAACAAGTACTTTCAAGACATAACAGGCAATTATATCTTACTATGCTGCCCCCAAATTCAAATATATTGTAGACAGTAACAAATACAGATGAAATGTTTTGTGTAAAGCTCAAACCTTTAGCATCTAACAAGTGCACTCTAGTTCCAGCATCCACGAAAGGAATACATCATCCACTAACAAATGCAGAAATGAGTAAGTGCTCCTCCCCACTCCTCACGCCACACTCTGGACCTGTGCTTCTCTTAGCAGGTCACAGGAAAAGTGGGTTCCTCAGTCCCATCAGTCCAACCAGCTCCAGTTCACCTTCACTGGAAATTGTCATGATGCACACTACCAACACAGTGTTTAAGAAAATCGAGTCAACACATCTTATATTCACACTTTACAAGAAAGAGACAGAGACAGGGGAAGCGGGATGACAGGACAAAAAGCCGTTACAAGTCATGTACTGGTTCTACACCAACCTGTTGATCACAAACTGGATGTGTTTGGTGCCAGCACATCTTAAAGTAAAAATCCACAACAAATAAACCCAACATTACAATTAAGATTAAACAAACAAAACAAAAAACCTTAAAGGAAAAACAAGGTCCAAGATAGATTCAAGATCAAGACCTTTAGAGAATTTCTTAAAAAGAAAAAATTCATTTATTTAAACAGTATGTAATTTTATTTCTTCTTAAAAACAGCATAAGCAATTAAATGTCTTCTCATAAAATTTTGAGTCATCCAAAATGGCTCAGTCTCTGTATAAAACTGCTAACACTCAACAGTCCACTTTAGTGCCGCACGGCGCCCTTCTGCTCCACTGCCTGCAGTTGAAACAAAAGCAGCCAGACAAGTTCCCTCTGAATTCATTTGATTTTGAGAGAACTAACGACTGAGAACAGAACATATACAAGTTAACTTTGTAAAGTTAAAGGTGACTTTAATCTCTAATCTACTAATGGCACTATGGGCAAAATATAGGGTACAGTATAACTTTTATCTTGGTTGACATACTAAAATTCCTTAGTCACTTTAAAAATGATCCAAATAATTGTCTTAGGGAAAAACTGTTTTTGAAAATGCATCTAATTTATACTGCTTCATAAACAGAAAATTACTCTTCTTTAAAAAAAAAAAAAAAGGAATGATTTTTTTTTAAACATTAAGAGAATAAGAAATACACATGATAGTGGCACTCTGGGCGCAATGACACCAGGAAGCGGTGCTGGGTCTGGTGAGCGAAGACCCAGGACCCATGAACACGTTCCAGAATGTGCTATCCAATGCTTTACAACRAGGGAAAGCCACAGCTCATACAAAAGCATTTCCATAAAATTCTCACAAATGTTAGTTTTTTAAAAATATAAAAGATGCACAGATTTTCTCTGCATGCACAGGCAGTGCTCCGTGAGAACAAATTTAGGCAGGCACAGTGGAGACAGAACAGAAAATGTCTCAGAAAGGACTTAGAAGCTGTACCTAAGCAGCTGTCATTTTTTAACATAAAAAGTAAAAGACTTAAAAATACCAGAATGTACATATGTCAACTATCATATTCAGTCCGTTAAATGCCTACAGATCAGCTTATCTGTCCTGGTAGAAAGTTTCCATAGAAATTCAGGAGTTCATACATAAGTTGCCTCTGGTCCAAGAAAATATCCCAAGGTCTAAGCAAACTTACATTTAAAGAGTAATGTTCTCAATTTAAAAATAAAGTAGTACAAAAGGGCTAACAAAACCCTAACAGTGCAAATCACTGCAGAGAAAGTCTGATGCAACTTTGTTATACCAGCTGGCCTTCAGAACATAGGACACAGGTTAAAAAAAATTAGCCTTAGTTTACAATTGTTTTCAATTTTGCTTTTTTTTTTTTTTTAAGTACAAAACTTCATAAATCAGGTCTTCTGTGGATCATATACAATCATAAAGGCTAAATTCAAATTCTACATTTTACAAACAAGTCTGAAAAAAGAGGGAGTAAAGTCTGGAAGAACGGTCTCTGGTGTTACTACTGGCCTCAGAAAACAGTGCTGTGGATTTCTGTGCAAACAGCACACTGCTCACACATCTTCCTATTCAAGGCATGACAATACACATTGGAGAGAAGAAACAGGAAAATTACTTGTAACAAATTAGAAGGTGTAAACACACCAGTCCCTGTCTAGCAGTATATAAAGTACACTGGGCTCAGAATTTGTCTGTTGCTAGCACCTGGCTTTCATACTATATCCTTTATCAAATAACCAGACTGAAAATTCAAATGATCATTGAGAAAAATCCCTAGTGGCCATACCTCACTCCCCTCTATTCAGATTTTCAGGAGTTTGCAAGTCAATCGAGGTCCTCTGAAAGCACTCGACTACCTCCTGCCGGGAAGGTGAAGGCCATTAACCTGGGGCAGGAAAGGCAGTAAGAGCTCCAACTGTGCAAAAAGTGAGAAGTGGTCGGAGGGGATAAGTGGGTGTGGGCAGCCGCTGATGTTATTCTCAACCAGCCAGTGGTGGTCCAGAGGTCCCAGGATGGCTAAAGTATTCAGCTGAGGTTTAGAATAGAAGATGTAGTCAATTATACCCTGGAAAACAACAATAAAAATGATAAGCTCCGATCAAGAAAACACTGAAATAGCAAATGTTTTCAAGATACAGCTTTAGACGTTTTATTTGGTAAACAAAAGCAATTTGCTAGCCTGAAGAAATGACAGTATGCACATTCTCCAGCCCTATACAGAAAAAAACAGAAAACAAACAACTCTGACAAAGTCAAATTCTGCAAAATAACCAGTCCTGGCTGGACAAGCGCTCTCCTAACAACTATAAGCACCCATGTTCTTCTTGCGACCTGACTGACTCCTTACCAAGCATCAAACCCTCCCAAGGTCTGCAGGCACCCCTTAATAACCTCCAACGCTGTTCTCTTCCCTGGCTAATGCACACCACACACCTAAAGTGTAAGAACATACTCAGTTATGTTGTTGAGATTGACTATGATCTTATTAAATGTCCCAAAGGTCCAGATGTTAAAGGCTTGGTGCCCCGGGCAGGGTTACTGGGAGGTGCCAAGAACTTTCAGGGAGGTCTTCAGGTCACTAGAAACACATCTTGAATAGGATTATGGGATCCTAACTCTCCTCTTCCTTTTTCTGTTTTTTCCTACTGGCAACTGAGGTGAGCAGTTTGCTCTGTCAAATGCTCTCACTATGATACTCTTTCCCAATATAGAGGCCCACAAAAATAGTACAACTTGATTATGCACAAAAACCTTAAAAAATGAGAGCCAAAATAAACCTTTTTTTTTTTAAAGTTAACAATCCCAAGCATTTTGTTACAGTAACATGAAGTTATCTGATACAAGGTTTGCTTTTTTTAAGCTAAGTGTAGTGCTGCACACTTGTAATGCCATCACTTAGGAAGCTAAAAGGAGTAAGAATTTGGGGCAAATGTCGGCTGTGTAGTGTGACCCTGTCTCAAACAAGAACAAGATGTCTTTCTTACTCATCAGAGTTGCACAAGTGCAGGCCTGTGTCCACTTGTGCATCTTCAGCATTACTAGGTAACAGTACACAGAAGTGAGCCTGCCAGTTTGGAGGCTCACCTCCACTGACTCCATCCTCCTCTCTCAGTGCTCTGGGYTAAGGACAGTAAAGCGCATTCAAGGGTTTCCTTCCTATCTCAGGAACAAACAAGCACAACAATAATGTCTTCTCTACTTTGGTCACCACGCTTATCTTCTCATTAATCAGTCTGCCTGATAATCTAAACCATCACCGGTACGAAAATGATAATTACTGAGAAAAGGTACCCACGCTTTTAACTGTGCAACAGAGCAACTGTGTAACAGAACATAGAACAGACTCTAGAAGCCAAGACTAGGGACAAGCTTGAGAACACGTGCCTAGTAAACATAAGGCCCTGGATTCAATGCCCTGTACCGCCCCCCCMCACACACACACCTTCTGTAAGGATAGCATGATGGCTCAGTGGATAAAGGCACTTGTTGCTAATCCTGACAACCTACATTCAATCCCCAAGGGGAACGAACACACACACACACACACACACACACACACACACACACACACACACACACACGCGCACGTGTTTGAGAGAACCAACTCCTCCAAGCTGCCCCTGACATTAACACAAGCACTGTGGCAACATGAGCACCCTCCCCCCAACACACACACATATGCACACACGCACAGGCACACACACAAAAATGTTTAAAGGTGGCTAAGGTGTTTCAGTTAAAGTATGACAGAGGAAACCTAACTTCACCTGACAGCAAAGTACATACTGAATATCTGGCTTTTAGTGATCAGTATTTAAGAAATAAATGTCACAAAAGGCAAAGAATAACCAAGGAGTGCTTTACTGCCACAGTTCACCTGACTTTTTACTCTGGAAACCATTCTGCTAGGTTATCTAGAAAGACTGACACCAACCCCGTGCTTGTCTACAGAACAATGAATACTGCTGCTGGTAAGTTAAGACTGCTCAGTTCCAGACAGACCACACACTGGTGTTTAAGACATAAGAAGTTACAAGACACACTGACAGAAATGAGGTTGTGAGAGCTTACCTTGAAATCAAATGTATAATTCGTGTAAGGCATCAGGCCGTTCTCATAGGCACTCTTTAACTTGAAACCGTGAGTGATCCTTCCATTGCTCATCCCATTCTTCCCATTGCAGCTGAAGTTTGTAAGACTTTCATTGTACCTCAGTTCCTTGAAGTCTTTATGATTTGTTTCTACCCCACCGGTGCTCAAATACTCTACAACACCTAAACAAACAGAAATGCACTTATATTTGTCAAGTATACAACACAGAAAATTCTTAATTTGTCACAATTTGCCCAAATTCATCCTTATGAAATTATGATACCCAAATATTTTACATTTTAGTTTGTTTAAAACTGACAAATAGATGTGTCTTCCAAAATCCTTCTATGGTTAAATAAAACAGATGACTAGAATATTCCTGCTTAACTTCAGACTTAAGAGAACATCACAATCAAAATAGTATGCAGGTTTCCTCATTTATCCACAATGTCCTCAATTATCCACAGGGCTATGCAACCTGACTGGGGGATTTGTGTGTCATCTTACCATCCCACCAACTGTGGAACAGAATGTTATCAACCTCCCTGTGTCCTCGAACTTGTGATCACTGTAGGCTCTACAAATATGTCCAACTCTCCCATCCCCCACTCCCTCCAATACTTTGCACCTAGAGCATTGAGCAGCACATGGCGCTGTGAGAATCCTCTTCTCTTCAACAGCCAGGGTCCCCAGACAACTGGAGGACTTGATGGCATGGGGCTAAAGGACTGGAGTTCTCAGGCACTTTTTGTTGCCCCTGAAAATAAACTTTAAGTTTCTTCCTCCTGGCTGTTTGTCATAATAATCACGATGTCTTATCCTCTTTGTCGACTACTCATGGCAGTGTAGAGTCACACACGCATATTGTTCGATGAGAATACAAACACGGAGCTGGAGCACAGTGAACTTCTAGTTTGCTACTAAAAGGGATCTGGCTTATTCTCTGTGCTTTCCATAGCAAGTATTTAAGAAGATCGGCTTTTAGAGTCCTACCTTATGACAAAATCAAAATCAAGGGTCTTGTTTTTTTGTTTTATCATACAAAACAAAAAGATATGTTGATATCTTTATATGATAAAAGGTCTTAATTTCTAAGATGTACTTTTTATGAAAGTCATCAGAAGAAACAAAATGTAATATACTATTGGTCAAATATAACTGTGGGCATAGTTTACCAAAGGCTAAAATCCCAAAGAAGTTATCTTTACAGCTTCTAAAGAGTCTGGATTATAAATGTCTCAGAGAGCCGGGTGGTGGTGGCGCACGCCTTTAATCCCAGCACTCTGGGAGGCAGAGGTAAGCGGATTTCTGAGTTCAAGGCCAGCCTGATCTACAGAGTGAGTTCCAGGACAGCCAGGACTATACAGAGAAACCCTGTCTCAAAAAAAAAACCAATAAATAAATAAATAAATAAATAAATAAATAAATGTCTCAGAGAAAAAAAAAAAAAAAAAAAAAAAAAAGAAAACAAAACATGTTTCTAGCAAGTCATAAGCCTGGAATCTGGGGATATGGTGACATGTATGCTGTGGTTATACGTACTTAGGAAGATTTCTTGAGTCTAAAAGCCAGCCTCAAAAAAAAAAGGGTGGAGTRGTRGAGTGAGGAATCAGGGAAGGGGAGACCACAGAAAGAATGACAACGCCTATCATCACTTCCATAGTTTCTATACTACTTCAGAATGGTCTCTTCCACTTTGCCATTCTTACAGAAAAAAATTGTAAAATCTGTACACAGCTGCCACTACAAAATGAATTTTCCTTCAGACTAAACACTGAATTACCAAACAAACAATACATTTCATTACAGAGCTGCTGAGATGGCTCAGCAGGTGAAGGTGCTTGTCTGAAAGTCTGATTACCTGAGTTCTACCTTCAGAACCCATGTAGTGGTAGATGGGAGGATTAACTACATAAAGGTGTTCTTTGATCCTTATGAAAACTTGACACACGCATGCATTTGTGCAAGGAGGTACACATATACTAGATTCTTAAAATAATCTGTAAAACAAAAAGTAGCTATTCCATATAAAATATTACTTTTCTCACCAGAGTCTGGCAAAGAATTCAGATCTGCACATAACACAAGTGGAATAGTTCCACACTCTCCCAATACATTGGATTTGAGGCTCCGAGAGGCTTTATCAATAATATTCTTCACTTCTGAGAGGAACATCATAGTTTGTACCAACTTCACGTCTGAGTATTCAGGGTCCCAATGCATATGAGCATTAGCAACGAGAATAAGTTGTTTTTCTGTTCCCAGATGTGGTTTTCCAGCTATATAAGATAAAAATAAAACAGACAAAATCTGCTCATTGGTTTACAGCTTCTTACAGTGTCTCAAAACAACTGAAATTTCAGAAAAGAATCTAATGTATCTAACAATTTCCTACCCAGTCACTGAATCTGATCTAGATTTCTATATCCATTCCATGTGTCCAGCACTAAAGCCTGCCTAGACAGAGACAGCACAGGCCAGCTATTTGTAGAAGTACCAAGTCAAGTCTCATATTAAATCTAAATTCTCTTATATACACTTTTTTTTTTTTACCAGTTATTAATTCTTTGGCCTTTTTATTCCTCACTAGATTTTATCTTTAAATTAAATATCCCAAATTCCACAACAAAGAATGGAAAATTCAGATCTGTACATAACACAAGCAGAATAGTTCCACATTCTCCCAATCCTCTGGATTTGAGGCTCCAAGAGGCTTTATCAATAATTCTTCACTTCTGAGCAGAACATCATAGTTTGTAGCAACTTCAATGATGGAAGTTTCAGTTCTCAGCATCCAAGTCATTATAGACAATCCTCTTTAACTTTTAAAAGTAGTCAACCTTCCCCAAACTCAAGATCCTTAGCATGATTACTCTAAGTCAGTCAGGAAGACTGATTTATAAAAGGTTAGCTTTGCCAAACACCCTTGCTGATAAGAAATCATGGGAGCTTATGGAATTCTTATTCCTGAGCAGTTGTTTCAATTACTATCTACCTTGGTGTCTTAAAACATCTTTTTTCTTTATACCTTTTCAAGGTTGTAATTTTTGGAAGCAACAATTTCTCATATTTAGCTTTGTGATAGAGAAAATGATATATGATTTTTAGAAAAGTCAAATAGTTAGACCAGCCTATTAAACATATACTGAGATTTCTGTTTTGAAAGTATCTAACTGGAACTATTAAATCTGGGAAGAT
This sequence comes from Apodemus speciosus, assembly GCA_002335545.1. Lineage (NCBI taxonomy): Eukaryota > Metazoa > Chordata > Mammalia > Rodentia > Muridae > Apodemus > Apodemus speciosus. The sequence continues at coordinate 82,141 of BDUI01001415.1, forward strand.
CACAGTGTCATTTTCACAGGCAGGGAAGCCATCATTCACTCACGTGACATTTCAATCAATTCCTTTCGAAGTTCCAGCAGAACTGCAACTCCAATGTTGTCCTTTGTCATGACTCTGTTCAACATGGCTTCAGACCCTTCAGAATTCGCCATTGCTAGCTGATTAAATTCAACTGTGTGTTTCTGAACCAAAGTAAATCTGAAACAAAGCATAAACATGAAATCAGGAATACATGACATTAGCTTTGAGGGAAAAGTCTTTCTCTAAAACTTTATTCAGATACAAAAATCACTTCAGTCATAACAGTAGAAAATCCTCCACAGTACCAACCTCCTCAAATTCACTTAAGGTTGTTTCCAGTTTAACCTGGCTTACTTTTGTGTTAGTGAGATTGAATTCACGGTGCATGTTAGGCAAGTTCTCTAACATTGGTGTATATCTCCAGACTCTAAACACTGATGTATAATATTCCTAGATCTTAAGAGTTGCTTTCAGTTTGTTACTGATCTACAGATAAGACCTTCACAACTTAGTACAGTGTAGTTGGTCATTGTTACCATCACTGCTGAAATATTTCATCTCATAATTTTTAAACAATTATCTTCCAAAGCATAGCTTTCCAAGAGGGAAGATTACTTGCAAAATATTTCAATTAGCACCAGAATAAAATCCTAGTAAAGGATTTTATTTAGCACCCAGTACTCTCAATATGCTCCCCAAACAAGCTATTTCAAACAAAAACAAGACCCTTTATTTTTAAATAGTCATGTTTTCTTCAATAATATAGCACTTCATTTTCTTATTTACCAATTAATTGCTACACTCTTGGCCCCACCCTGCAAATATTGAGAACACTATCCTATTCTTTAAGAAATCAGATAGGCTTACTTTTCAGTCTTGAAGAATATTGCACAGCCATCAACATGCTTTCGTTCTTGTTCAGACATAGTCCTAGCTCGAGACTTAGGACTAAAGAATCCATTATAGCCACGTTCTTTCAGTTCTACCAGAAAAAAACTGTAATACTGCTCTGTTTCAACTTCCTGAAAAACCATAACCAGCAAAGTTACTTTAAAGATAAATATCTGTTCTATACATTAAAGAATGGAACATCTTCAAAATGTAATTTATCTAAAACCAATCTTAAGACTTTATTGTACCAGTTGCCAAAGACTTCACTGTACCAGTTCCCAATGCTAGTTCTTTATAGTTTAGAAGTAAAATGATAGACAACACAGGGCTGAAAAGATGGCTCAGCAGTTAAGAGCACTGACTGCTCTTCCAGAGGTCCTGAGTTCAACTTCCAGTAACCACATGGTGGCTCACAACCATCTGTAATGGGATCCTATGCCCTCTTCTGGTGTGTCTGAAGACAATTACAGTGTACTTACACATAAAATAAACAAATCTTTTTTTAAAAAAAATGAAAGACATGTACACCTACACATGTATATTCATGTCTTAGAACTGATGTGACAAGGACCATCCCAGAAGGAATTGCAGTTGTCACAGATTCTAATTCTAGATCCAGAAAAAGAAAGCAAACTGACCAAAAGTGTATTACTTATAAATTATAAGATTTGGGCAAAAAAGGTTAGCTACTGTGTAGACACTCCAATCTTTTTCCACTTCATCATACTTTTTCTAGTAACAGTGCTGGTAAAGAAAGAACACACCCAGACACAGCACAATGTCAGTAACTGTGCCACACAATTCAATGTGGTACAAAGGAACAGTGGACAAAGGAGGAAAGTTACTACCAATGTCTGAAACCTAACTGAATGCATTTCCTTATTTGACAGCACAGAAGGATGCACAGCAAGACAGTTGACTTTTCTCAGAATTCACCCAAAACAGAGAAAGCCAGGATTTTTAAGGGTGGCCCGAAGCTGGCATTTCAAATATATCAGCATAATATATTCAAGTGTAATTGCTTCTTGTTTTGTCCTGGTTTAGAGGGTCACATAACTTAAAAAAGTCTTCTGCATGACTTACCTGAAGACTTATAATATCAGCATTGCAGCTCAAAATTTCTTGAATAATGGCCTTTTTCCTGTAGTCCCAATTTAGCGCCCAGGATGGACAGTAGCCGTATAACTGCCGGGTCGCATATTTATCACAAAGAACATTATAGCACATGACCGAAAACAAGGCTGCAGGGAAGAGAACTTATTCACACACGTGGCAGAGAAAAACAATCATAATTACTTCAGCAACAGTCTTCACTGTTAAGTCAGACCTAATCACTCAAACTACAGTCACTGAAAAGCTATTACTCAAGAAAAAAAAAAAAGTAAAGGCAGGTAGATGAACCAAATAGGATACAGTGTACTTGTATCTAYAGAACCTAAAAGATAGGACAAACAAGACTCCTTATTTCTTTTATGCCACTAACTGTAAATGCAGGCCATGGGAACTTGACAAGCAGTCTCCTTAACAGGCTGCCCAATTTTCTTCTTCCTATAGACTACTGCAGACTAGCTTGGAGATAGTCTGTGAGTTTGGCTTCAGAACACTAAAATAGAATAAATATGTAACAAAGCAAATCACAGAAGTTACTTTTGGCTTCTTGAGGCACGCAAAAGTCTTTCATTATAATCTATAGAACAGCACTCTCATAAACACATAGACTAAGAAATATTTTATTTCTAAGAAAATTTTGTCTTGGCTACAGGAATGGCAATGGTAGACTGGGCTGACACAGGGCTGCAACAAAAGCCCAAACAATTATCTATGAAGCAAAATAATGCCAAGTACCATGAAACAAAGTAGCCTGTGTGTTAATTCATGCACAAGAACAGCCTGTTAAACATACTCTGAGACCTAAACTATTCCCATAAAATTTAGGTTAAAATAGATTAAAGGCCATTAGTTCAATTTTTTTCTCTCAAGTAAGAAAGTTATCTTATATTTTCCTGATATTAAGTACCTTTAGAACACATCAGCACATGGAAACCCCCAATGTAGAAAGATGTGAATCTGATTGATACAAAAGGTCAAGTGCTCAAGGCACTAAAGTCTTCTCTTGTAGAGGCTGACTTGGTCAGGCACTGTAGGATATTTAGCTGTGTCTCTGACTTCAATCCTATTTCGTCATATTGTATTTCTCCCAGTTTTGACAATCAGAATTGCCAAAAGTGATACATGTCTGTAGGGGATGGCTCTGATGCTTTGATTGGGAATGAATGAAGGTCCTACTCCCCTAATGCTAGCTGCCAATGGCTGGGCAGAAGAAGTGGGACTTCCAGTTTCCCACAGGCAGGAAGAGGAAAGGGATTCAGTATTCACCATGCCTCGGAAGGAGAGAGCCACCAGCTGTGTGAGATCTCGGGTGGAGTGGCCATTGGCCACGTCTCCATCTGGGCCTGGAATGGCAGGCGGGGGACTAGAGACTTAACTAAGTGGAGGGCAGACTTCGGGTGCTGAGCTGGGAGTAAACGACAGCAACTAAGTGGAGGGGAGAATTAGAGGTGTTGAGCTGGGAGTAAAGATAAGGGCATGTTAGCCACGAGAGGCTTAAAAGTGTCTGGCCACTGAGCTAAAAAACATAGTAAAAATGAGGGGGGGAGGGAGGGAGGGAGGGAGGCAGACAGACAGTGTGTGTGTGTGTGTGTCTTTCATCTGCTGACCCAGGGTAGCTCCTAGGAGTACGCACGTGCGTCCAGCCAGAAACACTTAACAGTGTAGCAAAAACTACACGCTACACATGTCCCCCCAAGACAAATTGCTTCCTGGTTGAGAAGTAGTGCATTAAAGAATTAAATCTTTATCATTATTTCCCAAATCAAACCAACTTATAAGAACCTTTAAATCAACCTTAAATATTGTTCATAATCTGAAGTACTGTCAACAATACTTTTAGGTTTATGAAGACCTGATAAAACATTAATATTAAAAAACAGGGCTACCAACCTGTTGGCCTTGTTCTGTCTGGTTCTTGTAACATGATCCAAGATCTTGGAGGTGGTTGTTCTGTTGAAACTGGGTATATATGTATATAGAAAAAAAATAAATAATAATTAGGTGATACCCTTACATGTTTTCCTAATAAAAAGTCTAAACAAACAGCCACTTACTTCTTTTTGCAGTACCTGACAAATTATCGAGCAAGTAGTTCAGTAGCCTTCTTGTTCCATCTGGTTCCAGACAGAGGTTCAATATATCCTGGGTAAGTGGATTTCCTGAGAAAATTTTAAGTAGGTAAATTAAGATAATAAAGTGTTTCAAGCTTAGAAAATTTACATAAATATAATCACCTAATACCACAAAAAATATTATTACAAAAATGTTACATTAGAGTTGCTAATAACTTACCAAATAAAAATGTTGCTTTTGAAATTTTTATATAAAAAATAAAACTTTGCACTTTAAAAAAAATTTATTTTTGTTTTATGTGTATGGGTGTTTTCCCTGCACTTACATCTGGGTATCATGTGCATGCCTGGTACCTTTGGAGGCCAGGAAAGGGGGGCTGGATTCCCTGGGACTGGAGTTCCAGGCGGGGGTGAGGGGTCACGTGGGTGCTGAGCCAGGTACTCTGAAAGAATACCTAGTGCTCCTAACCATTGAGCCACGTCTCCAGCCTCAAATTTTACACTGTGTACAAAAGTTCATAAAAAGATTATTAATGGATTAATGTTAATAATTCTGAACTGGAAGAATATACGAGCAGCTTTCTCTGACATGCAATGGACTTGAACCATTATCAAAGTTGATGGCTGCTAAAAATTATCACATATACACAAGCGTTTTTATTTATTTGTTGAAGTTTTATGATATAGCAAATGAACATAAAGGATTATTACCTGACTCTATAATTATCTTTCAGAAATATGAATGTAACTCTTAGCGACTTTACCCAGAAGCCTTCGCTTTAGGAGACAGCTATCTACCCACACCTGGCAGACTGGTGAAGAACCAATCACATTACAAAACATGCCCACATCTTGACACACTTTAAAAATCTGTCTTTGACTCCTTCTGGCCTAAGCCATTTCATAATAGTTCCCACTGTCTTTTTCCTTCCCACTTCTAATACTAAACACCCACAAGTCAGCTTCTTTTTAAAAATGAAACCCTCAAAAGCCTATCAGCTCTCAGCTTAGCAACTATGGAGGTAAAATCCTTTGGCGATGTGAGGGACATTGAACTCCAATGTCTAAAAACTGTTCTTATTTTGGGTTTGTACCACAGTAATAGTCAAGATTTTAAGCTCTACTAGAAACAAAACAAACAAAAAGACTTTATCTTTTTATGTTCGTTTAATAACATGTCCATCATTTTTATGACTGGCATAAATGTGTGTGTGTGTGTGTGTGTGTGTGTGTGTGTGTGTGTGTATCATGTTGAATATAATAAAAAATAAAAATTAAAAAAAAAAAACGAAAAGGAAAAAAGCCATAATATTAATACCAGGACCAAATCAAAAATTTCCACTGACTGGGGAAACTTCCTTTCTAGTTTTATGGGCGCTGTACTGATTTGAATGTAAGGGAAAGGCTGTGTGAGACATGATGAGAACGCATAGCCCAAGTAAGGTAGCACCAAGACGAAGCAAAGAAAGCAGACAGGCCGGGGAGGCCGGAGACCACAGACTGGGGTTGAAGAGTGGCAGGAACCACACAGCACAGGCAGAGCAGCAAAGCCCAGGACAGCACGGCCGCCCAGCTTCCCACAGCTTCTCTGAGACTGTAAGAAAAAAAGGAAATCCTACCTTTCAGGCTTAAAGTCTGCAACTGAAACAGTTTTCCCAGCTCAAAAGGCAGAACTCGTAACTGGTTGTAATTTAAATGGAGCTCCCTATTGATATAAAAATTCCAGGAAGTCAGAAAACATGTTAATCTCAACAGAAAAATCAACAATGTTATTTCTAGAAAATATGTACCTAAGAATGACAGAGTTTTATACATCATATTCCAATATCGAGCCTTGGCTTTTCTCAAACTCTATATATATGCAGTTAAAAATAAACAACAGAACTGCCACAGACAACACTTTTGTTAAAATACAGGGGGAAAAATTACTATGAAAGAAACAGGCTGGGCGGTGGTGGCGCACGCCTTTCATCCCAGCATTGGGAGGCAGAGGCAGGCGGATTTCTGAGTTCGAAGCCAGCCTGGTCAACAGAGTGAGTTCCAGGACAGCCAGGGCTATACAGAGAAACCCTGTCTCGAAAAAAAAAGAAAGAAAGGATGGAAGGAAGGAAGGAAGGAAGGAAGGAAGGAAGGAAGGAAGGAAGAAAGAAAGAAAGAAAGAAAGAAAGAAAGAAAGAAAGAAAGAAAGAAAGAAAGAAAAACAAAGTATGATGAAAGCTTTAATTTTCTAAAGTTAATAAATCCATGAATACTTCATTACAGGCCACCAGCTCTCCAAATTTAAAAAACTTTCGGTTTAAAAGTAAAAACTAGCCGGGCGTGGTGGCGCATGCCTGTAATCCCAGCACTTGGGAGGCAGAGGCAGGCGGATTTCTGAGTTCGAGGCCAGCCTGG
>BDUI01001416.1:50721-62876 GCA_002335545.1 Apodemus speciosus
AAAAAGAATAGTGAATAATTTTTAATGGAAAACCATTTTAGTATATGAATATGCTCTAATTTGAAATGTAGTATTTTTATTAAAATTCTTGGCTTAGATAAAGCTGTATTTTTCCAAAAAAAAGATGGAAAAAAGATGTGTTAGCATGTGCATTTATTTAACAAGTATTTATTTTTCTTGTTATTTTGTTTTTTAACATAGGATCTCAGGTAGCTCCAGCTGCCTTGAACTCCTGATCCTCCCGCCTTAGCTTCTCAAGTGCTGAGATTGCACCTGCCTGCCTCRCTGCTTCCTTCTCTTTTGTGACAGCTCCTTATAGTTCATCGACTTCCAGTTATTGAAAATACACTTATTCTTAGATTCTCCATAGATATTTAAAACTGATATTCCCAAGCTGCCTAATTGATTTGATCTCTCAGTCCTTAKTCATCTGAAACTGTTTATTTCCTGATACCCTTCTTTTAGTTTTAAGTGTCTGCAGAAGAGTCATTTYGGCYCCCTCAGTGGTGGCTCCTACTCACCCACGGTTTGGGAAGCAGGGCTGTAGAGCATTCTGCAGAGATTCAGTTTCCAGCAGGTATGGCACGGAAACCATCCGTGTGCCTATAGACTAGTGAGCACCGCTAAGCAGCAGTGGATGGAGCCCAGCACAGTCCATTCTGGATGAAGTTCCTGCCGTCCCTTTTCAATCTCTCAGATCTCCACAGGAGAGATCAGCCGTGACCAATGGGGATGGTGCTACACTTGGATACAGCATCACAATCCAGCAGTCACACCACAGTTACAGAGTGACCTCAGTTCCCTTGAACTGCAGAGAGTGATGGCCATAGAGCACAGAAAGGAATGCGTGCTACAGAGCAATGGTTGACAGGTGCTGGGAGAGGCTGGCGCTCATTCCTGGGATCAGTCACCATCAGAAAACATAGTTCCCCGAGGCTCCCAAGATCTGTTTGGTGCATCTCAGTAGGAAGGTGGCCAACAATAATAGTGTCAGAGGTAAATTCTAGGACATCAAGGATCCTATAGGACATGATGGTGACCCTAGGAGGGTTTACCATGGAAACAAGTTAGCTCAGGTCCTCTTCAGATTTACAATGCACACTGTCACTTGTTCTGTTGTTCCATCTGAAAATGAAAAGTTAGTGCTGCTTGTACAACCTAAGGGAGGAAGGGTTAATTTGGGCTCCTAACTTGAGGGTATAGTCCATCATGACATGGAAGCACAATGACAGGAGCGCGGGAACACACCCCCACATCTGGGCAGGTCAGCACGGGAACACACCCTCACATCTGGGCAGGCCAGCGGTTCTTGTCAGTCATGACCTTTTTGTGGGTGAAACAACCCATTCACAGGGGTTGCATATCACAGATTTATAATTCATAACATGAAGTAGCAATGAAAATAATCTTATGGTTGGGGGTTACCACAACAGGACGAACTGTATGAAAAGGTCACAGCATTAGGAAGGTTGGGAACCACTGGGGTGGTGAGGAAGCAGAGAGGGGACTGCTGGCAGTCAGCCTACTTCTCCCTCTCCTTTTTGTTAGGTTCAGGCTCTAGCACATGGGATAGTGTCCCCCACATTTGGGAAGGTCTAATCCTCTTCGTTAATCCTTTCTGGACAGGCCCCTGTGATACACCCGGAGGTATGCTCACTGATATCCTCCATGCTTAATGCAACAAGTAGAAAATGTATATTAAATAAAACAGCAATTTAGTGGGTCCCAGTTGTAACATTTGAAGACATCCCTCTCAAATGACATCCCTTGCTGACAGGAYGTCAAGGGCTCTGGATATTATGAGAATTTTCCTTTAGATTATGATAGAAATAAAGAACAATGCCAAATGGGCCCTGCTCCATTCTACCCAGGACCAGGTGGTACCATTTACAACTGGGCTTCCACATGAATTAATCATTAGTTGAGAAAATGTCCCAAAGACCTTCCCACAGGTCAAAATAACAGGTGTTTTCTCAGTTGAGATTCCCTCTTCCTAGGTGACTCTAGCTTGTGTCAAGTTGACAAAGACTAACNTCTTCATTTCAGGAAGTACTTTTATGTGTGCTAGTGAGGTCAATGCTTTAAAATTGTAGATTAAATTAAAATTGGAATTCCAGAAATGACAAATAGACACTGTGGTAAGTCTAGTAAGAGTGTAGTGTAGACATTTTGGCACTATATCRTTTTACATTTTTCTTTGAGACAGGACATCAGTATGTGGCTCTATCTTAGAACTCTGCTTCTACCTCACRAGTGTTCAGATTAAAGATGCGTGCCATTAAACCTATGAGTTTAAAACATCTTATATGCTATTTAAAAATGTATCTGATAACTATTGAATAATATCAGGTATCTTTCAAGAACGAGACTGTTTTAGGAAGTATGTACTATTCTTTCCTCCTCTGAAGCTGAACTGTTTGGGGTTACTTTGGGGTAGTGGAGGACATTTASTCAGCAAGGAAATTCAGTCTTCAGCACCAGGGGATACACATAACAACACCACAACATTGAAGGCTTTGGGATATTCTGAGTATTCAATATTTCATTTAAAAGTGCTAATATCTGATGTGAAAGACAAAACAATGGTATGTGTGTTCCCACTTTTTAGCTAATAGGTATTACTGTGACGGATTTTTTTTTAGTCTATTTCAGAGTATTTCCTTCAGAAAGAACCCCAAATATATAGTTTTGTGTTCTGAGTTGTGGAGCTTCTTAAAGACTGATTCGCTCCACCAAATTGCCTTCTAAAGTATTTGTTTCCATTTACATCTCCATTCACAACGTTTGAGAGTACCCTTTTTATCTTAGCAGCTTGAATACTATCTTTTACGTATAGCAACTGAAATGTTACAGCTTGGGTTGCCTCTGCTGTTTCAGGACACAGGATAAGATCAAGGCTTTTAGATGCAGGCTTTGGAGTAAACATGCATTTGGGTTTGGTCATAGCTCTGCCATTTCCTGGCCAGGCTATATTGACAAATGACTTTTTTGGGGGCTTATTTTAATGCCCTTCTTTTAATACCCTGAGCCCGGGGTGTTGTAATCATTAAACAAGGCAGTCATGTGAAAGCACTTCACTGTTCTGAACATAAGACCAACAGTGAWTGCCCCATTTTCAGTTGCAAAGTGTGCCACCGACTTTCGGCTTTGGTTTGAYTCSTGTACTACTTGGGATTCACATAACACTCTTACTGTCCCTATCTCTGTTGCACCGGTGGAGAGAGGGTCTGAAGTATTCTGTTGGTGTTCTCCGAGAACCTCGGAAACCYGTCTGGTTACGAAGCACACACCTGGTTCCATCCTTGAGGAATTTGCAATCTAAAGACCTCTGAGATTCACCTGGAGTCTCTGGGGGCTTTTTTAATTGTTTAGCGAGGACTCCGAGGGTGATGGTGGTAGCTCACTGAAGCGGAAGTTTGTGAAAGGATCTGCAGAGTCCCTGGAAAACCTACCGTCTCAGTAAAGGCAAGTCTAAGGCTATCCTAAAGATGACTTATTTGTCCTGTAAGAATTAAGTACACTCACGTCACRTTTGTATTGAAAGTTCATTTACGAAAGGGATAATGAGTAAAGCACTGTAAACGGAATGCGGTAGGCTAGTAAGGTTTGAACCCTTGCAGTGAGTACAAAGTTACACCAARTGTTACTCTTAATCCCAGCAGAAAGTACTGAGGGCTGGCAGGACCGAGATAGCCCCACCAGAAGCCAGCCGCTGTCTCTCTCTCTAGTGAGTGGATTGGATACAGTGAGACTAAGTCAGACTGGTAACTTTTTCCAAGTCTAGGATAATTTAGGGTTGGCTGCTCTTTGGACCCTACTTGCAACTTTTTTTCTTTCTTTTTTCTTCACCTTTTGCTAACTGCCAAGGAGTATCCCTGCTAACAACAAAAAACCCGGGCGCATTATAMGGTCATACCCACTGGCGTTTTGAGGGAACTTAAAAACATGCCAAACGAAAACCWACCAGCCTTTCTAGTTGGTTAAAAACCTGCACAAATTAAATGTCCTTTTGTTGCAAACGCTGGGCCCATTTCCCTCTCCTCGCCCGGGATCCTTCAGCCTAGCACCGAACTACACCCTGGAGCGGCTGCCCTGGGYGCCCCCCTCCTCCCGGGAACAGCTCCACCTCGGGGGCGCTGGAAACGCCCTCCGTGAGTTCCCTGGCACCAGCGGGAGTTTCAAGTTTCCACTCGCGGGGCGGGGGCAGGCGGAGGGCGCGCGGCGAGCTTCGGGCCGCGCGGCTCCGCTTGGTTCACTGCGGGCTTCGGACTCGGGCTGGCCCGCGGCGTCCTCGTCCCTCGGGAAGGCTGCGCGAAGGCCCCGCAGCGCGTCCGCCCCCGGCCGAGGCCCACTCGACTCCGCCCGTGGCGCCGAGCCCCCCGGGGCGGCCCGGAGACACGCTCTCGCTGCGGCCGCGGTGTTGGCGCTCGAGCCCCGGCCTCGCCCCGCCACTGGCGGGCCGCGGGAGGAGGGGGCGCGGGGCGGCCCCGCCTTCCCCCCCGAGGAGGCGCCGGGCGGCCATATTGCCGAGCTGTCTGCAGCGGCTGCGGCGCGTCTTCTCTCAGGCTGCCCAAGGCTCGCACCGCCGACTCTCCGCTCGCTCGCCGCCAGCCGCGACGCCCCCGCCGAGCCGCGCCTCAGCCAGCCGGCGGCGGGCAGGGAAGGAGCCACTCATTTTCGGGGTAAGCCCTGCTCGGCGCGCTCCCCGTCCCAGGCCCSGGTGCCGCTCTCCCCACCGAGGCGCTGAGGTGGCGGCCAGAAGTTGCCGGGCTGTGGCGCCGCGGCCCGGGGCCTGGCGCGCCTCACAGACGGGCTCGCGCCTGGCTGCCCGAGAGGCGCCGAGGTCGTTAACCGCTGAGCCAAGCCACTTACCCGGAGTCTCGCGCCGCGCCGCGCCGCGCCGTCCGCCGTCGGCCTGGGTGCCCCGTGCATCCGGCGGTGGGCTTCCAGCCGCTGTGGACTGGGCCCCGGGCTCGGCCCGGCGCGCGCCCCCGGGGGCCGCGTGGAGCGTAGGTCGCATGCTCTCTCGCCACCCGGGGACGGGGGACCGCAAGGCTAGAACTTCTTCCCCGGCCCCCGGTTTGAAAGTCGGGGTGTTGGATTACTAGAGGGCGTGCGGACGCCCTAGCAGCGGAAAGGCCGTCGCGTTGCCGGGTCTCGCCGCACAAGCCCGGGAGGCCAGGCCCGGGCTGCGGGCCRCCCTCACCTRGGGCTGCAGTCGCTGCCCGTGCCCTCCGGGTCCCCCGRCTTGCCCKCACCGCGGAGTCGCCTGGCGCCGTGTGAGCAGACCCCACCAGGAAACTGAGCATTTCTACCTTTCGGGGCTCCCAAACTCCCATCTCCCTGCTAAGTTTGAAAGGGAGCAGTGCGTTATTTCAGTAGAAMTAGCACGTCTGTTCCTTCACAGATGTTTCTGTAGACGTTGCCAGGATCCTGGGTGGTTTTGTTTTTCCTCTCTCCCTARAAGAGTGGTTATTCACTGGAAATGTGTTTTAAGAGGTCAAGTTTATAATTTTTTTTTTAAAGTACTGTTGAGATTTTGTAAAAAGAGGTGTGAGATGCCCGGTTGGCTGTGCGGAGGCACCAAGATTTGCATGATGTAAACGTAAAAGCCCAAGATAACAAGGGTTTCTGTGATAAAAGAGTACTTGGACACTGTAATCTATTGTTGACCGAGCATCTTTTTTTTTTTATAGAATACTTATAAGACTATGACGGAGCACAGAATAAACAATTGCCTTGTTCATTTTGCTGCATAAATAATGGCTTAATCTGCTTGCCAAAACAGCCCCATCAGATCTGAAAAAGAGAGCCTAATGTTTCGGATTGCTTTTGTTTTTTGTTTTTAATCTTTAGAATTCTGTCACTTGCACCAGTATGTACTTTCTCTTTAATAATAATAATTTCTTCAAATATGTCAAAATGCAGACTCCTTTTCAAATTGTCAGTATGCTGTGAAAAGAACCACACTGGCTTTCTTTGCATAAATCCCTTTGAAAACTGTGTTTTGGAACGTACTTGGGTAGTCACTGGGAGGTCTTTAGCTTGTCTGCACGAGGAGGAGTTTGATTGTGACACTAGCCTCTGTGGGTCCTGCGTACTCCCTAGCTCCTCCGTGGCTTCACCCAGGAGAGGATGGAGGAGGAGCTCAAGAGATGTTTGTAGGTTTAATAGATTTTGCCGTGGAAAAGAACACATTGAATCTGAATTTTGTGGGAATTAGGACTCCCTGGGGGGAAGTTACAGAGCGTCCTTGCAGCATGCATGTGCAGTGGTTAGGAACAACAGGTTTGCTTTCTCCCTCTCAGTAGCTGTCAGTAGTTGGGGCGATGGGAGACAAGAGCAGAATGTATTTTTATTAACTAGTTTTTAATCTCTGGTGAGTGGTTGGAAGACTTAGAGATTTATTTTATCTTCACTTTTCAATCTCTTAATGTAAAATTATGTGCAGTCTAATAGCGGAGATTCTGAAATATTGAGTGAGAGTCCAGAAGTTTCATTCTTTTAAAATTTATCACACTTTAAATTGAGCCATTTTAAAAACGGGGCAGCAGCTCTTGACCTTTTCTTGACCCAAGGACCAGGGCTTTTAAAGTTGTCCCATTGAGGTAGTGCAGGCAGAGCACATCTGTGGGGCATGGGCAACGGTTCCTGTTATTGGTGCAGTCTGGGAGACTAAGTCAGTCTCTTGGATGGCTTGGGTCTATTATGGCTGCAGTCTGGGAAGTAAGGAACTCCTTCCTGGATGTCTTGGGCTCCCTGCATTTCGAGAGCTGGCGGGCACTGCTTTCCCCGTTGATGTCCAGAATAGGGAGGGGATTAAGTTGCTGCTCTCTAAGGTTATTTTGTTTCTAGACCATAGGTGTCACCAGCGGGTGTTTGGGAAAGACTCCAGTAGGAAGCTCATCCAGTCTGACCTCAGCGTTCTCTCTCTCCTGTGCTTTACAGCTACCCTCTGACCCATTCATTAAGTTTCTATATGCTTCTTAGTATTTTTATGGATGTATATTTTAAATCATTTAAAAAACTATAAAAATAATGCACTACATGGTAAAGTTATAACACCCAGAGAGACATAAAGCCATAGAATAAAAAGCTCGTCTTCATGCCCCAGAACGCTGCAATCCTGCCCGTGACCCGCCTGCAAGGATGAGCACATCTCCTTTCTAATCTGTGGGCCTCAAGCCTGATAGTGTAAGGTTGTGCTGTAGCAAACCCTGACATGGTCTTTATATTGAACATCAAATATATTGTATTTTTCAAATTTTGATCATTTCAGTGAAATGAATGGAATTTGCTATACTAATTCTCAGAAGTATTGTGTAAGTCCATTGATTTATGATTAGTGGCGAGGTCTACTTTTTTCCTTCCTAAAGTACAGTGTAATTTCTCAGTAAAAATTTGCTCACACACAAAAACATGTACATATACATCTCACACACATAAGCACACAATGTCTTTTTGAAACAGGTTTATAGTTTACGGCAGTATCTATATGTACTTTATTAAACCTGGAAACTATTTAGAAAGGAATAGCTGTCTGTGACTAACTTTTCTCTATCTTTAATAGTAGATTCTAGCTATAGTAACCAGGTTAGTGGGAAAGGTGGGGATTACGTGGGCTTCCTCCACACTAAATAACAATTATGGCGGCGGCAGCGCACGCCTTTAATCCCAGCACTTGGGAGGCAGAGGCAGGTGGATTTCTGAGTTCAAGGCCAGCCTGGTCTACAGAGTGAGTTCCAGGACAGCCAGGGCTACACAGAGAAACCCTGTCTCCAAAAACCAAAAACCAAAAAACAAAACAAACAAACAAAAAAACTATGAGTTTTGTTTTTATTTGTATTGAGGCAGGGTAGCCTTGGCTGTCCTATAACTTGCTATGTAGATCAGGCTGGCCTAGAACTCACAGAGATGTTCTGCCTCCACAGTGTTGAGATTAAAGGTATATGCCACCTTACCTTGATTAAATAACCTAGTTTTGTTGAATAGGTATTTGCTATAAATATGTGAATGAGTAAGCTTTATCTTTTTTCCTTATAGTTGACCTTTTTAAGTGTAATTCTAAATTTACATGTATTAAGTTTTATGTATACAAACAAGGTCACTAAATTTWTACATCTAGTGAGTGATATAACTAAAAAATGCTGATTACTTTTCTTTATGCTTTCTATACATTAKAAATAATAGAGTAGTGAAGTTAATTTACTTTTGTGTATTATCCAGTTAAAACCAGTAGGCCAAATCCAGCATTCTCATATTTTTATAAATAAAGTTTTATTGGCCAGGCAGTGCTGGCACATGCCTTTAATCCCAACAGGGATTAGGAGGCACAGATAGGTGGATCTCTAAATTTAAGGACAGCATGGTCAAGGCTACATGGAGAAACTATGTCTCTAACAACCAAAAATTAAAAAATTAAAGTTTTATTGGAATGTGTACATGCTGGTTGTTTACATGTTGTCTGTGGCTTCTTTTGAGCCATGATGGCAAGCCATATGACTTACAAAACCTAAAATATTTACTCTTTGCCTTTTGAAGAGAGAATTAGCTTATCTCCAAATTGAAAGAAAAACAAGAACATAAACAATCTCTACTGTATTGAAAGACTGTTTTAAACTGGGCCTCGTGGTACAAATCTGTGATCCTAGCTGTTCTGGGATAAGGCAGGAGATGATGTATGTTCAAGGTCAGTCTGTATAACTTAGTGAGATCCCCCATCTCAAAATAAATAAATAAGTAAGTAAATAAATAATAAAGGGCATCAGATAGAGTTCAATGGTAGAGTAGCTATCAGGACTCAATCTCCATTGGTGGGGTGGAGATTGGGTATGTTTTTACATGCAGTAGCAAAGGAGTGTCATATTATTATTTTCTCCGAGATAGTGGATAACTAACTTTRTAAATTGTACTACCAGTAATTGATATCTAGATGATTTTTTCTCTAAATTTTAATTATTACCAAATTTAGTTATTGGCTTTCATGACCTTAAATGTTTCTTTTAATTTTTAAAAAGTTGAGATTAAATAAGAGACTTGCTGCAAGTGAATTTGTAAGGTTTTGAGTCTTTACATCATTTAAGATACACTGAGTAAAAGTAATCGAAAATTCTCAACTCTGGCCTGGGGCCTTTCCCATAAGCATAGACTTAGATGAGTTTTTACTTATCTGTAGAGAGGAGTTGAGTACCTTGTGTAGATACAAAGTATCCACCGGAAGAAGGGAGGGTTAAGTTTCAGAAGCTTCTCCCAAGGTGTCTTCTGCTCCTTGGCCAGGATTGTAGCATGTTCTATCTCCCAGTTTTGCCACTGTTGATCAGACTGTTTTCTTTTGATTCTGTTGCAGTATTTTCCTAGTAATATACCAAATGCATTGAGTTCTTTTGTCCCCAAGTGGAAGAAGATCCAAAGTGATCTGTCATACATTAGTAATGCTTAAATGAACATGCAACTAACATTCTTGGTTCAGAACTTAAATTATAAAATGAAAAACATTAATTGCTGTTAAAGTGCTTTATTAAGTTATTCTACAGGACTAAATCCAGCCTCCTGCCAGTTTTTACAAGTAAAGTTTTATTACACAAGAGTATGGCTTATGAAACCTAACATGTTTGTTTACCTGGCCCTTGACAGATAGTTTGCTGAACATTTTTTAAGGTGTTAGTCATATTTCCAGGCAATTGTTACAGTATGGTAAATACTTGTTGAGTTCAGGATGGGAATTAAAGATTTCCTTAAAGATAGAAAGATGCTGAGTTGACAGTAAAGAACATGTGCCATATTGAATATCCTAGTGTGCCAAGTGAGATGGTGTCAGCTGGAATGAGTAATAGTGTGTAAAGGTTTAAGTATCATCTGTGAGGTCAATTCTGGATGTTTCTTGTTTTCTATTTTTTAAAATTTTAAATATTCCTGTTTCTGTGAATTAATAATCCTTGAATAAAATAGCTGGAGTAGATGTACTTGTCCTTAAAGAGTCCTCCCTTTATAAAACTGACAGTGAGGATGTGCAACATCTTAGCTGTGGTTAGCTGACAGTGTCTTTTCAAGTGTGCTGTATCTGTGGGCTAATGTCTCTGAGGATAGCTGTGTGCATCCCAACACATCTGTAGATGACAGTGCCATGTTAAAGTGTCACAAGTTGGACATTTATTGTGTGGGGGATGGATTAAACTTGGTTAGATGTCATGAGAACTGATATTTAAATGTTTTTAGGTTCTTTAGAGAAACTACAAACTTAGTTTGTTTTTAAGTAGAGGTGTATGTATTGGAAAGATTACTATGTGCACCTCAAACAAGCAGCATGATAACTACAGTCATATTAAATATGACATTTACTTTTTTTTTTGTTTTGTTTTTTGAGACAGGGTTACTCTGTGTAGCCTGGGCTGTCCTGGAACTCACTTGGTAGACCAGGCTAACTTCAAACTCAGAAATCCGCCTGCCTCTGCCTCCCAAGTGCTGGGATTAAAGGGATGCGCCACCACTGCCTGGCTACTTTAATTCTTGAACTCAGTGAAATAACTGAAATGGTTTTTGAACAAGATAAAGTAAGCTTTATTAGGTTCGTGTTTGTTGTCTCTTATTGATTCGTACTAGGTTGGCCATTTTATAACATTAAGAGGGAGGAAAATGTCCTTGAAAATAACCAACAGCTAAAGTATTACCTGTAAGCCTAGATCATCATCAAAAGCAACAGACCCCAGCTACTGCTAAATAATGTCTAATGTCTCAAAATGTGTAAGGTGTCCGGGTGTTTGTGAATGCAGTGTTGGGCCGCTGGCTCTTCACTGCTGCAGGAGTTGGCTTTCSTCTTGACATTTCTATCGGCGTGGAAATGTCTGTTTTTTTAGATTTATTTATTTTATATCTTAGTACACTGTCGCTGTCTTCAGACAAAGCAGAAGGGGGACTTCAGATCCCATTACACATGGTTTGTGAGCCACCATGTGGTTGCTGGGAATTGATCTTAGCCAGTGCTCTTAACCACTGAGCCATCTCCAACACCTAAACAATGTTTTCTTAAATGCAAAATGAAGAAGTTGAACTGGATATGGCTGTCTTACTTACATTTTAGCACATATTTACAAGTGATAATGTTTCATTTGCCTTTCTGATCATCTTAGTAACAAAATAGATGATTTTAAAAAATTTTAGGTCAGAATTGAAATTCAAGATATTTTGTAGTTCTGTTTTTGCACTTAAGTTTTAGAAATTAAAATTTTTTCAAAACTTGCAAATATTTTTTTTGAAAATATCTTTAAAACATAGAATACTACCACATGAACAAGTCTCAGATATACTCTCAGCGATTTCTAATTGAAATATTTCAAAAACACCTGTTTATAATTAACTCAGAACCGTGAGTTTGTTATCTGGCTCTTAACTCGTATTCAGTTATCTGCGAGCAGTCTAACAGCAGTGGAAGCCGGGTGTAAGCTTTGTTGTTCTTGAGTGAGTTGCATAGGCAATCTSTCTAAGAGTAACAATATAATAATATATAGCAATGAAAAATCTTAAATCTGTATCAAAATAAAGTTTATACCAGTGTAAGAAAATATAATTTTGTATCAATTATAAAGATTTAAAAAGTTTTAGATCAGAATTGAAATTCAAGATAGTGTTATTTTTGTAGTTTTGCATTTAAGTTTTAGAAATTAAAAATTTCTTGAAACTTGCAAATATTTTCTTGAAAATATCTTTCAAACATAGACTGCCACCACGTGAACAAGTCTTAGATTTCTTTAGAATTACCTATCAGTTTGCAGCTTTAATTTTTTTCAGCTTGATGATAGTGGAGGAGAAAACTTTCTCAGTCTCTTTTTTTTTATTAAAATTTTTTATTAAATTTTTTATTAAAACATTCTTTTTTTCTGTTTTTTTCTTTTTATTTATTTAATTTAAACCCTAGATTTTATTCTCCTCCCAGTCTACCCTCAGACTGTTCCACATCCCATACCTCCTCCCCATGCCCCTGTCTCCATGAAGATGTCCCCATCCCCTACCCCCACCCCCACCTGACCTCTAAACTCCCCAGGGCCTCCAGTCTCTTGAGGGTTAGGTGCATCTTCTCTGAATGAACACAGACCTGGCCGTCCTCTACTGTATGTGTGTCAGGGGCCTCATGTCAGCTGGTGTATGCTGCCTGGTTGGTG
>BDUI01001416.1:109760-120566 GCA_002335545.1 Apodemus speciosus
CAAATCCAAAAAACAAAACAACAAAAAATAGTAGATGGGAGATAAAATGTAATTTTGTGTGAAATCGGCCGCTTAAAACTTTTTTAAAGAGCTCATCAAGTCGAGCACAATGTACCTGCTTACCTGAAGGATCCCACTGGACGCAGTCCACAGTCTGCGCTGCAGGCATTCCCGGAAGAGAGAATAGCACGCGGAAGACCTTCAGGCAAGGAAGGGCCGGGCTGGCTTCAGGAAAGGGAGGGAAGGGTCGTGTCCGACGGCTGACAAAGTCAGAGGGGACGTGTGTGGAGTAAGTTGGGAGGGGCAGACCCCGCCTTTCCTAGTCCCTCGTGCCTGGGCCACATGTCCACCGAGCAGTTTTGCCTTGGAGACGACATGCTCCCCAGAGTTAGGCCCAAAGTGTCCTTTCAGTAGAAGTTTGAGGGACCGAGAGTGAAGATACACTGGGTTCTGACTGGGTGCACGTGGTGTTGGTCCAGTAATTAATGAGCCAGGCACAGGGATGCCCTGCCGGCGGAAGAGCACCTCTGCCTTATCCACAGAAATGTGTCAGGCAGGCTGCAGGTGGCTTTGAGGGTAGGTGAATTACTCTGTACTTCGTCCAAAGACAACCATCATGGCAGAGTCTGTATCTGAACTTTTGTTTGTACTGAAGTGGGAACTGTGTTTGTCCAGATCTATATATCCATATCTTCTGTATACATGATGATGCTCTGTATTAAAGTGACAAGACTTGCCTAAGTGCTCGTGTAGGCCTATCTTGTCTGCATATACCTGGGTGAGAATCCATTAGAGGCCAGGCTGGATATACTGACCCCTCGGTTTAAATGTAACATTGGTGGCGGACTGAATTAACGCCATCGGTGGGTAACTAGGCTCCTGCTGCTGCTTCAARATGAGATGAATGTGGCTTCGATTCACACTGAGATAGGTGACTGGCTCTTGCACGGGGAGAGAATGCATCTTTTCATTGCCTAATCAAGTGCCCCAACTCAAAGAGAAGCATGTGCACCCAAGAGGGTGGCTGGCCTTGATCAGGGTGACCAGCTGTAGGCAGCTGGTGGCTGGTGAGAGCAGGAGAATCATTCTCTTCCGAGGATGAGCCCTCTGACAGGTCATCCTGACAAGTGGTTGGCCTAGGCGAACACGAAGAAGCAACACTAAATGCACTCAGTAAACTGTGCATGTACGTACGTGTACACATGCAGCAAGAATTAAAGAAGAGGTCAGGAATCTGAGGGAGTGGGCAGGACACAGGAGACGCTGGCAGGAGGGGATGGGAGTGATATAAACACAGTACTTCCATATGAAATTCTTCTTAAAGTTAAGTCTATAGAGAGTGCAGGAACGGAGAGGAAGATAAAACCAGTCTCATGCAGGTTCCTACCAGGTGTTGGGTAAAATGTGTCAGGACTCAGCAGGAATTGGGGCATAGGGACTACATTCAGGCTGGAGAAAATGCAAGAGGCTGAGACTGAGGCTGAGCTCGGAGGGAACAGACTGGAGGAAGGAAGCCAGAGGAGTGATGCCACGTCACTATTCAGGAAGGAAGCCTGGGGCAGGGCTGGGGGGCAGCCTGAGGAGGGAGGTCAACTGTGGCTTGAGCAGGACCATAGTTCCCTGTAGCTGTCGAGTGGAGCGCTGTGTGTGACAGAGGGATATTAACTCTCAGAACTGAGTGTGATTATGAAAATATTCAGATATTTGAAAAGAAACCACTTTACAGATGTTCTGTCTCCAGGTAAACATGGATCTAATTCACCTTTATGTTTCTATTAAACTATAGCATTTTTACTTGGGATCGAAGTGAAAAACTACACTATTAAGAGAGGATCACCAGAGATGCCATTTAGATTTGTAGGTGCTGGTTATCAAGTCAGAGCATGAATTGGCAAATGACCTTTTTTTTTTCTGAGACAAGGGCTCAGTGTGTAGCCTAGGCCGGTCTGGAACTCACAGCACTCTTGCCTTGCTTCCCAGAGTGCTGGGATTACAGRTGTGAGCTACCACATCTGGCCCAGCAAATCATTCATGTAAAGACCAGAAACTACACTTTTGCCTTCATGAGCCAGTTAATCCATGTCCCACATGTGACCAGTAGCAAGCCTGGGTTTTAGCATGGCTTCATTTATATTTACATTTATATTAACATTTCATGTTTTTTTTTCCCCACTGTTAGGGAGGCTTTAGATTTGCAAGCAACAGGGAAAAGGCTTAGATCACTGTTAGAACCCAGACTGGTGGGAAGATCGATTAGACAGATCACTTATTCCCCAGGCTGCTTCGCTGGATCGAGAATCGATAGCCAGGAAGATGGCTTCACCTCTTACCCAACGCTTGGCAGTTGGAGCTTGGAAGAGCTCCTTAATTTTGAGGCTAGTTTTACATAAGACAAATTTACATAATTAATTATTGGCTAGCCCAGGCCCTGCACTTCAAGACAAGACCACAGGTGATGAGCAGTGTGGATTTCTTTGCTGTTAGGAATGTTGATAGGGTCTCAGTGGAGGTTTACTTGGTTGTAGTAAAGGGCATGGCCTGTCCTTCGAAGACCTTTTAGCATCGATTTAAACCAACATGCCTTCTGAGGGTCAGTCACCTGACAGACATCAGCCTCTGCTGAGTCATCTGGTCCCTCTCCAGGATCTTCCGCCCAGATTCTGATTGTAGCGTGAGCCATTGGTGAGGCTCACTGCTGAGGTTTATATTTGGCGTATTAAAGTTTTTATTTCCAGCACTATTTAACTTGGGCTCTCTTCAGTAATTCTCTTCTTGTTTCCTATTTTCATATCCTGGATTAACTCCCTTGTCCCCACCCCCTCTTCCTCCCTCCCTCCCTCCCTCTTGATATATATTCATGTCTTGAATAACTTGAACACAGCAATAGTCATTCTTTTGAATTATTCGTATGGTAGTTCTTCTGGGTCATTTTTGTTAGGTGTTGGGAGGCACGCTGTCTTGTATTTTCTTATCTGCTACACTGCACACTTGGACTAGTTTGCTGGCTGTTTTCCTCTCCTGTTTCTTTCAGGGGAGGTGATTTACAGTGTCCAGGAGAGCACTAAGTCAGAGTAGGGTTGAAAGATCCCCCTCGCCTGTGTGGCTGGTGCAGGGTGTCCTGGAGTGACCTGGGTATCCTCGAAGGAGGGAGGGAGGGAGGGAGGGAGGGACATCCACTCTAGTGGTAGTCCTGCATGCTGGGCTCCAGGAGCAAAATCCCTGGGAGCTGACGGTGGGCTTGGAGAGGGCCATGGCTGGCAGCTGGTGCGTGGTTCCCAGGCAGTGTGGGTCCCCGCTGCGTGCCCGGTCCCTTCCTTGCCACAGGAGGCTGGCTTCTGGTTGCAGTTGCTGTGGCCGGCTTTGGTCAGCACCGTCCTGCTTTAATGTAACAGGTCTTCATCCCTGATGTAGCTTGCTTCTGAGGTTTCTTCTCTTCATTCTGATGAGGAATCTCTTGTGGATCCAGCTCTTTGTGTAAGTCTTGGAATTAGGGTTTTGTTTATTTGCTTGTCTTGTTTCTTTCTGAATGGTGAAAGGGGTTTTGATGAGAAATGTTTGAATAGATTAGTCTGGGAAGAAATTACATCGGTACAATATTAAAGACTCCTAGAAACAGTAGCGTCACCTCAGTGTACTGGCGTCTCTCACCATGGGACTAGGTAAAGTTGCTTAAGTTGTTCCAATGACACACATATGTCTTTGTTTGGTTTATCACTAATAGTCTTATCTCATAGTCTTTTAAGGGTTATGACTGAAAGTATTCTGGCTAGGGTGCAGAACTGAAACTAGGTTTTGTCTGCCGGCCTTGAGAGCATCCCCTGAATTCCTATTGTTTTTTAAAATAATTTGCACATTCTTTGGGGCATTCTAAATTTTCTGCAGTGATGACGGTTTTCAGGCTTTCTTCCCAGCATTGATCATTTCCATTCTATTGCTGACTGGATGGGTTTTCCCAATTCAGTGCTGAGTGTTAATGGTCTCTCTTTCCCTTGAGTTCGAAGTTTCTAACATTATACCATGCTGTGTCCTAGGGCTGGGGACATGATCTTTACCAGATTAATGAAAATTCCTTTTATAGGCTTATTCATATTTTTGCTAAGAGGTTTGTTTACAAAAGAGGATTTCAAATTCATCTCATTGTAATTTGTGTGCATATTGAGATAACTTCAAGGATTCTTTGATTAATCTTCTGAACTAGATGAACATATATCTAATTTTAATGCAAATTTACGTGTTTGAAATAACTTGCTATAACATATGTCCTAGCTATGGCCAGTGCTCCACAAGCCCCGCCACCTGCACTGTGACTGTCCTGCCGGTCTGGTCAGTATGTTCCTCCCTCTTCTCCCCTCCAGAGGGCCGGGTCTTCAACATAGTGCGGTATAGTAGCGCCACCTGCTGTTCAGCTTGGGAATTTCTGCCCTCTTGCTCTGGGCTTCCTTTATTAGCTGTCTTCTCCAAGTCCCGCCCCCCTTCTCTTCACCCCCTGCCCTCCTTTGTCTGAACATTAACATGCGCATTAAATCATCCTTTAATTCCTTTGCTTTCCTTCTCCTTTTGTCTCTTCGCCTGTCTAAGCTTCCTTTGGCAGTGGTTAGTGATGGAGACCATAGACCTGCCAACCAAAAGGAAACGCACAATCAACTCTGTATTTGAAGGGGCATCAGTGCCAGAGAGAGAGCACCAGCTCTGCTCAGCTGACAGCTATTACAACATCCTCCAAGTGCTTGAAATCCCTTTTTAAGATGTCCTCACGTTTCAACTGCTACTCATTTTCTAATTAATTCTGCTCAGTTTAACAAGCTCAAGTACTAAAGAAAATTATTAAGCTGTTAGGAACTCTCATTATTTCCATCCTTTTATTACCAGATTTGACAAATTTGGAGTTCTATTTTACTGTAAGGGCTCGGTTTTCGTTATGGATTCAATGACTTGGCTGCAGAACCACCATCCACAGTAGTTTATAAGGGAGATAGCCCCCACAGGTGCCTTTTGGCACACAACCCACTTAGGAGACAGAGACTCCTGTTTCTAATTGCTTAGCTCATCAGTGCAGAAAATGCCCCTGTGCACTAGTGGGGAGCTGGCGGGTGAGCGGGCGTGGCCAGTGCAGTCCTTTCTTGGTTGGGTTAACCCTCACCTTGGTTTTGGTCTGCATCTGAGAACGTCAGTTGAGTCCAACAAGGAATTGCTTCAGCCAGCACTGGTCTCCAGGGCCAGGGCAGCTGTGAGGATGTCTTGTTGCTTCTCTTCAAACTTCAGCTTACTAGAACACAGTGATAGTACACTGAGAATTCTCGCTCATTCAGAGACGGCAACTCGTGATTTCTAAGTAGGCACTACAACATCTGTTAGGTCCGTTAGGCTGGTTGTCCCCTCAAGGACATGAACATTCCCCCGATCGCAGGACAGACTACAAGATGATACAGAAAATCTGGGCTAGGGCTGTAGCTCACTTGTTGAGTGCTTGACTAACTCCCACCAGCGCCACATGGAACCAGGGGGTGGCACACACCCACAGATCTAGCACCTTGAAGAACAGAAGCTCAAGGTCACCCTTAGCTACACAGTAAGGCAAGGACACCCACTGTTAGAAGTTCTGACGTGGATGGCTTTGGAGCCGTGATGGTTGTGTAGCTAGCCAGGCTGCGGCTACTTGCTGCAGTTCTTGGAGAACCCTCTAGCGCCTGCCTCAGAGGGGGCCGCAGCTATTCTTACTTCCATATTGGACTAGGAGAGTTTCAAAGGTGAGTTTTCAGAAGAGGTAGAAAGGATATCAGGTTAGCTGCTGAGTTCCCCAGTTGACCCTCTGATAACTCAAGCCCCACCCCACCCCCAAAAATGTTCCTAGCTTTGAAACTGCCCAGCATGCTGCCTCCGCCCCCACCTCGTCTACCCATGTGCCCCTCTGCACTCCAGTTTCCTAACCTCTTGATGTCTCTTTCAAAAGGTGGGGACCCAAACTGTATGCACTGTTCCAGATGCGTTCTTGCCAAAGCAGCATAAAGCAGATGTAACGGAATGACGCCTCCTCCTCATGAGGTAAGTAGAGCTGTCAGCTTCTACTGGCGTGATCCCATGCTCCCAGGAGACATGCACAGGGGGTCCTGGGGGACCCCCTAGAACATAGGTCCATTCACCTGCTGATCACAGCCTTTATTTCCCGCCCAGCTGAAGGAGCTGAGGCGGAGCGTGCTATAGTGTCCCGACCTGCGTCATCTTGACCTTGTTGATAGTCCGCATGCGCCAAGCTCTTGACCTGTCAAGGACACCATCCTCCAATAAAGCCCCTCCCTGTCAGGTTGAGTTTATGAAAGTGGGATTTCTATCTGTGCCTCTGGTCAAGTGATTACTGTAAGTGCTGTTTTAGGTAGGACGTTCTCTTGCATTTTGAAAAGCTCTCTGGATACATGAGAAAGGGGCATTAAGAGTACTCCCTCGGACATGCCCCTTCCCACTTCCTGGAGGGTTGATGTCACACAGCTGCCCATGCTGTACATGCATGCTGAGTCAGAAGATCAAAGAACTGGTTCCTAGACGTCATTAATAAAGTTATTATGCACCTCCCTCAGTCTGGCTGTATTGAGAAAATCATTTTAATGTGCTCACCATGATGACAGGCTGTCAGATAATGACTTAGTTCTAAATGAAACTGCAGCACTTCAGTTTATCTTAGAGATTGTGAAACAGGCAGGTTGAGGCCTCCCAAATGTCTCAGGAGAGTTTTCCAAATATTCCCCCACCTGTTACACATGGGCACACTTGCAGCGATGCTTGAAGACGCGCCACAGGCTCCGTCGCAGCCCCGTGTCTCTGAAAGGAGACCTTCACGTGATGGAACAGGTATTACATGTCTGACAACGGAGGGGGCGAGTTTAGAAATGACTTAACTTCCTTAGCCTCGAGTTTTAGAGTCTGTGAAGTGAGGCGCAGGTCACACCAGACTCCCAGACACCTCTTGACGCCACTGAAACAGTCACAGTTTGAAAGTTAGCTTGAGGGTTGTAGGACACCCATCTGCGTCTGCTCTCATTTAGAAATGGGTGTGGCCAACAAATTCATAGAACTCAGCTTTCTTATTCCTGGTATTTGGACAAAAATCTCTGCTGGAAACGCATCTTAAACATTCATGGATTGCTACAGTCAACATTCTCTGCAACTTTTTACCATGAGGCCCTGTCTTCCAGTACAGAAATTCTTCTACGATGTTTTGTTTGATTAGTAAAAACCCCAGATTAAAATAGGCTTGCTGCTCTGCTACTGTCTCAGTGGCTTTCACCTGCTCATAATGTGCTCTTCACAGTGATGCCTTTGAGGGAGGCTGTCACCAAGCTATTGTCAAAAGAAGAGAAAAGGTGCCTGTGTGACTCACTAGAGCCACCAAGCTCAAATGACAGATTTTGAATTATCCAGAGATGAATGCATGAAGGGACTGAGGGAGCTGGCAGTCGCCGCCTCTTTCAAGCTGAAATGTCATACAGTTGTCAGCCTTGGAGGGGCTGTGGCCTCTGCAGTTGGTTGTTAGTGGATAAGGACTCAGTTGTCCCTTTGGCCTTGGTTTTTCCACCTTTAGGGTTTCCCTCCAGAACTGTCATCAGCCTGCCTGCAGGATTCTGTTGGCAAGAATTTAGAAGTGACATCCAAAGCCACAAAGCAGGAGCTAGCTGGCTGGTTTGCTGAGTGGTGGAGCCCCCTACATTCTCAGGACCAGAGTGTAGCCGAACGACCAATGAGTGGGCTTTAGACCAAGGATGTGCCGAGACAGCCCTGAGTCTTGAACACGTACATTCCCACACCCTGGGCTCTCCATCACCCAGGGCGCTCCCTGATGCTGTGCCCCTGGCCTGTTGGCTATCGGTTTCCTCTTCCCACCACCGTTACCGTCTTCCGGTACTTCTCCACTGCCTGTCCTAGGATCAGACCTCAGGAGGGGGACCAGAATGAGCTGCTGCCTCCGTCTGTGTATCACAGGCTTCTTGTTCTCAGCATTCAGGCCTTAGGCTCTCTGCACAGCTCTGGGATGATTTTTTGGTTCAAGGCCAGATTATATCTGACCTCGGGTTTTTCAGTGTGGGATCCTTGAAATAGGAAGTGACCTGAGGTGTGTGTATCGCATGGGGCTCTAGTGTCAGYAGATGAGCCACTCCCCAGGCTCTCCTCYCGACCCTCTCCTTCATAGCAGAATTGCCTATGACTATAACTTTACATCCGTCACATGATTCTGGGGTCAGAATGTTCCCAAGCCTGTTGTTGATTCCTTTTGAGGCCCTGTCTGAGGTCAGAGAGCAGCCTGTACCTCCTGGCATCCCCTCAGCAGGGCTCCACCTCCTGCACAGCCCCTGAACATTCCCAGAGTGCTGCAGGGGAACTCCCAAGGCTATGCCCTTGGCAACCCGTCCTGGGGATATTTAAGTCTAAGTTTCTGTTTTCTCCCTGACTGTCCTGTCATCTTTCTGTTCAGGTTCCAGGTGGCTGACCCACTGTGGGCTTTAGACTAAGGATGTGCCGAGACAGCCCTGAGTCTTGAACACGTACATTCCCACACTCTGGGATCGCCATCACCCAGGGCGCTCCCCGATGCTGTTCCCCTCGCCTGTTGGCTATCGGTTTCCTCTTCCCATCACCGTTACCGTCTTCCGGTACTTCTCCACTGCCTGTCCTAGGATCAGACCTCAGGAGGGGGACCAGGACTTGGGATGTCAGCAGTCCTGTAGTCCTGAGCCAACATCTGCTAAGCTTGGCTTTGAGATGCCACTTTGTCAGACACGCTGGATGGCGTAAGCTTCTGGAAGTCCCCCAGGCTCCCCCTCCCCCCAACACATTTTTTTTTCTGCACGATTAATTAGCTCACAAGATGGAATATATGGGGAGAATTTTCGAGACTTTACAACTTTTTTTTAAAAATGTATGTGACTTATCTTTGGCTTTTCTCCGAGAACAAGTGTCATGTGAACCTCCTTCCATGTGTATTCCTGTGGAATCTGCAGAAATCTATGTGACATACCACTCCTGTCTGGGCTGTTTGTATAATTGTATATACATATAGCAATAAATATATTCTAACATCATCTGGAGCCTGGGTTCCAAGTTCTCTCTGCACCTCTTGGCAGGCAGTGGCTGTCACACTCCCTAACAGGTCCTCCTGAGCACTGGGACCTCCCTGCTCCGTCTCAGCTTCTGTCTTCTCCAATTGCACCGAGTGAGTGTTCCTAAGACACAGGCCAGGGTGTGGAGAAGGGTGAGGAGGGGTCAGGGCAGAGCTGGGATGAGAGGTGGCATTAGTAATTCATGCAGTGGCACCTGGCCTGGCGGAGGGAGGTTTGAATGTACACAGACTGAAGCATTGGGTGACAGTTTGCAGTGTGACTCAGCAGTCTGACATTAGGGTGACTGTTCAGGTGGCTGAGCCACATTGCAAACTGTCACCTTAGGAATGTGTTGCGCTGCAAAGAACATGTCAGGTATAGCCAGGCACAAAGGTAAACTTTAAAGATTTTTTTCATAAAAACCATACAAAGTATGTCACAATAGATTTTTTTCCCACTGGTCAGAGATATTCAGGTATGAGGGCAGKGCAGAGGGCRCAGGAGCAGACAGCCCTTTATCAACACAGCACTGTTTATCTACTACCAAAGGGTGTTTATTCACAGTGTCCTCTCCTGCTCTGAGAGTCCTTCGTTATCAGCATTTTTTTATAACTTAAAAGATAATCATGTGCTTTGCTGTAGTGGTGATATCTTATCAAATTTCTCAGTAGGCCTCTCCTTGGCCATAAACAGAAATTGTCTTACAACTAGATTGGAACTTACTGTGGCAAGGGAGGGTTTGGGAGTAATTGAAAGGACACTTTCTGTGTGTATATAAACAAACAAATAAGGACCAGAAGCACGTGGGGCTCTTCAGGCTGAGTTACGGACCATGGCCATGCTGTCTCAAAGCCATTCTTAATTCCATTTCTCAGCAGCCCCTCCAGAGACACCAGCCCTCTGCTCGAGAGAGAGCCCGCTATCCAGTGCTGCTTTTCAGACCCTTCCCGGCTGGGGCTGGACTGACACAGGCAGAAGCCCTTAGAGAAGATACGCTGTGGTGGGGTATGGGACAGTGCTTTGGGAGAGTGCCTGGAAGCAGAGGCTGAAGAGGCCTAAGGGTTTCCTCAGCAGGTGATAAGCTGCAGTGTGGATCTGCTAAGAASGAGTGGGGATTAGTGGCTGAACCTTGGACCAGTTGCTCCAGCCAGGGACCTTACTCCTCTGCTGTACAACAGGGTGTTTGGAAGGAAGGAATGACCCATGTACCTCCGTTTCTACACTTAATYTCTGTTTGTAATATGTCTTGGAAGAGAAAAAAGTCACCTACTTTTAACATTAAACAGAAGGTGGCTGGGTGGCACAGATAGGCCACGGAGGCAGGAGGATTAAGAGTGCTTGTGTTCAGAGCTCACCAAGCCCAGCCCCCTACACAGAGGCTCTGCACATGCTGTGTTTATGACGTTTCTGCATATCATTGGACAAATGGACTGGAGGTTGACGGCCCAGGGCCCCAAAGCCTATGGCGTCACCACCRGAGAGAGCAAAGTCAATMCCTTGCAGGTACCAACATGCCCACACGTGTCCTGAAGGAACACTTGGGCAGTAGGGAGGGTTCTCTTCTCCCCAGAGGACCCGTGCAGAGGATGAGCACTGCCCTGGCTCAGGGTGCATTCTGCATTCCCTCCCAGGAAGATGCAGGCATTGATGGAGAGTTTGTGGATAACAGTGTTTCAGGTTTTCTTTTGGGGGAGCTGGCTGTCTGCTGAAAGTCCAGTTA
>BDUI01001416.1:146092-156620 GCA_002335545.1 Apodemus speciosus
ACACACATACACATATACACACATTCCATAAATTTATACACATACATACATAATAATAGTCATGAGTTTTATATAATACTATATTCTCTAAAATAAAAATTATGCCTATGGGCTGGGGAGATGGTTAAGTGGGTAACATTCTTGGTGCACAAACATGAGGACCTGAGTTCAAATTGCCAGCAATTCATATCACTGGAACCCAGGTCCCAGTGCTGGGGAAACACAGACAGATAGAACACAGTAGCTCACTGCCAGCCAATCTAGCCTCTAGACAATATATAAGGCAGGGAACAATAGAGGACACCCAGTGTTGACCCCTGGTCACTGGATGTGCAGGCAGGGGTGGGAACACTTATACACACACATACACTCATACACAGACACAATGTTGCCTAAACACTGATCACTGAAAAATGTTCTAATTTATTGGACTATTCTTCTAGTGAGTATACAATTGTTTTTTTCTGATTTCTTTTCTATTGAAAATAATTGTAYACTGAATTTTTGGTTCTAGACTTTCACTTACATCCTTGCTTATTTTCTTGGGATTCATTCCTTAAGGGAAACTTGAAAATTTAAAAGCATAGTAATTCCCTTATTCATTGGGAAGAACTACAAGATAGCCCATCACAGCTACAAGTGGGAACACAGGCAGTACAGAATATATATGTGCATATATATATGTATATATATATTCCTCTATATACATATCCATGATAAAACCCAGTTTCTAAGTGAGACACAGCAAAGTTAACTATAATAGAATTTGTCTTAGTTAGGTTTTCTACTGCTGATGAGTACCATGAACCAAAGCAACTTGAGGAGAAGGGTTATTTCATTTACAGCTTATAGTCTATCTTCCAGGGACGTCATGGAGGAATGTTGCTTACTGGCTTGCTCCTTGTTCCTCAGAGCTTGCTCAGCATGCTTGCTTAAAGCACCCTGACCATCAGTCCAGGGTGGTACTGCAGTGAGCTAGGCCCTTCCACATCAACCATCAGTCYAGCAAGTGCTCTACAGGCCTGCCAACCGTCAATCTAGTTGAGGTATTTTCTTAATTGAGATTCCCTCTTTCCAAATGACGCTAGCTGGTGTCAAGTGGGCATAAAATGAGCCAGCATAAAAAATGGAACAATTATAACAATATACTGTCAAAAATGATGTTGAGCCTGACTTTTTTCAGAAAATCTTATTGTACTACATGGCCTAGCCACCTTAGCATATACTTTTTTTCTTCTTTATAAGCTTGAGAACTTTTACCTCTCACTTAGATGGCACCTCACAGCTGTTATTTGGCTACGACAGAATGGTGGTACAGAGCTTCAGCTGGAGGCAGGGAGAGCACCTACAGGCCAGAGATGCTGGATGGAGGGACGATGCYTCCCCTGGCCAAACAGAGGAGGACAACACGGTGCTCCACCCATGACTCAAAACACGGCAGTGATCTGTTCATTTCTAAAAGCTTCCATTTAGTAGTTTTGGGTCACAGTAGACTGTGGCTGACTCAAAGCCTGGAAGCTCTGAATGGAGCAGGAACTACTCTGCCAACAGTCCTGAAGAGCAAAGGCATATGAGKGTGGTGGTAGGGATCTGTGCCTCCTCACTGTAAAGGAGCTCCTCGGAGCTCTGAACACTATTGGCTTTTAGTGTTACTTTGATGGGTAAAACATAGTAGTTATTTACATCTGTGTGCTCTTAACTATTAATGAAGTTGGACTCTTTGTTCCTTATTTGGACCCTGTGAGTTGTTTACTTCAACCACTATGTGTGAGAAACAGCTTTGTGCTTGTCAGTTTGTGTGAAGGTTTTTATGGGCATGAATTCTTAGTATACTTTAAATTTAGAAAGGCTGTTCCCTCCCTCCAACTAAAAGACTATAATCTTTGATGGTTTAATTCTGACAACTAACTCTTAAAGTATGTAAAGATTATTGTGATATAGGGCATAAGATAAGAATCTAAGCAAGTGTTTTTTTCCAAAGTTATTTCAACATTTTGATTCTCTGTGCTGGATCACACAGGTATYCCACTCTGTAGTTTACCTCGCTACTTGGAGCCTGTACAAAGTGAGGACATGACCACTCCAATGTATGGTTGAAGGGAAAGTTTTTATTTGAAAATATGAGGGACAGTAAAGCAAGAGGCATCTGGAAAAGTCCAGAGCGGGGAGGAAAAGGAGTAGGCTGAACAGGGYCATGTTGGGGGATGAGAGGGTGAGAGAGGAAGAGAAAAAGAGAACACAAAACAGAGAGAGCAAAGAGAAGTGACCAAGAGAGCAACTGTACAGTTCTGTGGGAATGAGGAGCCGGGGGAAGGGAAGCCTGTGAGCTGGAGAGGTTTAGAGTCGGGTGCGGTGAGAAGAACTGCGGAGTGGCAGGAACTGTGTGTGTGTGTGTGTGTGTGTGTGTGTGTGTGTGTGTGTGTGTGTGTGTGTGCAGCATGTGCATGCAGCATGTGCTTTTGGTATGCTAATAAATACCACAGATAGCCATTTGTTCCCAGTTCCCTTTGGACCTGACAGATCCCATGGCTTTAGCCTCAAGCAATRCTTGCCTACTCACCATATCATATTTTAAAACTACCTTAGTGGTACTAGATAAAAAAATAATCTTTCTCATTGGAAGCATGGTGGTCTGTAGTCTGTCTCAGTCTCCTTCATTCCCTCCATCCCTCCTTCCCTCTCTAAAAAGTTCTATACTTCTGTTTACATAGATCCTTCATACTTCTGTTGATACTGGAGAGAGGAGGAGGATTGGATGCTGCCTGTGAGTCTTTATAACTGAATCAAATGTTCAATAACCACTAACAGTTAAGAAGGACATGTTTGTTCCAAACTCATTCATTTCAAAGTGACAAAATAATGCAATATATTATATATAATATATATTATATACATATTTATTACTGGAATCTGGTAATTTCTTCCTTTTTGGCTGGATCACATATCTCAGGGTCCTAACAGGCCTTTTATCCTGTGGCCATTAGAACTTGATAGCTGCCTAGCCTAATTTCATAGAGATAGGACAAAAGTGGTTTCTGAGACCTTCAGTGCATTTTTCCAAATACTATAGAGCAAATGTCAAAGCTAGACTAAATCTACTAAGTACACCTTAGAAAGTCAGAATTATGTAAAATTTGATGTTAAAGTTTCCACATAAATGAAAGCATCCAGCATATAGCTGTGGTGGTTTAAATGAGGATGGCCCCCCATAAGCTCCTATGTCTGAATTACTTTCCTCAGTTGATGGAACTGTGTGGGAAGGATTAGGAGCTGTGGCTTTGCTGAAGGAAGTGTCACTGGAAGAGGCCCTTAGGTGTCAAAGCCTCATGCCATCACGCCTGCCGAGCTCTCAGCCGTTCCTGCTGCCACCCTCTTCCCATCCGCATGTCTTACCTCAGCAACAGAGATGTATCTGATACATACAGTATTTAGTTAATGTAATCACATTATCTTCAAACTGGCAAAGAATAGTGCAACTGAGACAATGGTAGTCACACAGATTGAGTAAACAGAAACAAATCAAGCATCCCTGGAGCGCCGAGCACCTGCAGGGCCCCAGCAGCTGTGTGAGGAGCTCACCTATGCAGGGCCCCGCCAGCTGTGTGAGGAGCTCACCTATGCAGGGCCCCGCCAGCTGTGTGAGGCGCTCACCTGTGATAAGGGCGTCAGGCCGAGACTGCTCTTTTCTCCAAGCAGGAACAAAGACCGTGATATCCTTGTGGCCTCTTTCCAAAAACCAATCCACCGCCAATTTTATTCCTCGACATGAGAACACTTCTTTGTTTCCATGGCTGAAAAATTTATAGTTTAGAATACTTAAAGCACAATGAAACCTAAATTCAAGTTTATAAACAGAAAGTCACATAATTATAATAGTAAGAAAGTTGAAATTTAATGTAAAGTTACTCAGCTGAGAAAAATTAAAGCAGTTGATTTCAATTAACTTAATTAAAAATTAGAAACTGTGTGGAAAGAAGAAAGTGGAAATACTGTGGACAATAAAGAAAGGTAGGGTTTAAATGTTAACTACAAAGGTTAACTAACCTAAAAGATGCAACTTCTTTTTGTTGGTGATAGGGTAAACAGAAAGTGTTCAACAGGAAAGTTTTCACTAAAAATAGAGAATCCTCACACACAGACACAGACACAGACACACACACACACACACACACACACACACACACGCTCAGGCACTATATGCCCTACCCTGAGCTCCGCTCCACACACTGTGCTGGACTGTGCATGCTGACTGCAGGGCACGCAGAACTAGACCAGTGCTGTCAGCCCGCCCACTGTTAGCGTTACCTGGTGCCAGCTCRGCTTATACCCTTTGTCTTAGCAACTAACAAGACACATCCTAATGTTTTTAAAGGAAAAGCTTCCTGCTTTGGATGCACTCTATTTGTTGCCTTTTATAGTATGAACAGCGAAGGCCTTATTTCTTATATATTTTTTCTTCTTGGAAGAAAGGAAGGCATAGTAAAATAGGGAAATGCTTTGCTAACTTTTAGCATGTATTAGCTATTAGGCATGTTAATACACTGTCCTAGCTGGAAGCACTAGAACCTTCTAATGTATGAAAATCAACTTAGAATAAACTAGAAATAAAATTCACTTGCTTTGCAGATGAAGGCTATGCTGAAGTACAACTGTAGTTTGCATGTTGTCCACAGCCCCTGTTAATAGTCCAGGACAAGGCTAGAGGAGACACATGTACTGAAATTTTCAGAGGATGAAGTAAGGCTGAGTCTGAGGCCACATTTCCTAGGTAAGATGGCTGCCTGACAGCCAACTAGTACAACAGCAACAAGTACAATGTGATGTTAGGTTTCATGGGAAATACTGACTGAAGTTTCATCATTCTTCTAAAAAATAATCTAGAAAAATCCCATTATCTCTAGAGAGAATATATACAGCAAGTATTGCTAAATACACCCACTTGCTACACCTTACCTACACTGTTACTTTGATCGAATGGTTTGAGATCTACTGTATTATGCTTTGCCTATAATCTGTATTATCTGGCAATCTGAGAATCAACAATGTAATTGCTTCACGGAGTTCTCAAGATTGGCCTGCCTAAGCTTTTTCTTTCTGATGCTTCATTTGGCAAGAATTTGTCATACTCAAGAAAGTAAGATTACCAATAACTTAATAAAATGCATATAGACAATAGATTATTTACAGTCATAGGATGTTAAAGGTGCCAGAAGAGGAGACTAGCCTACAAACGCAACTGAACAAAGACTATCTGTCTCATCATCCTCTGCGCCCATCCATAAGTTTCTTAGGGAGAAACAGACAAGAGGATGAAGGTTAGACACAGCAAGGGTGGGCAGTTATGGAGTCTGCACTTTTGAGCATGAACCCACGTCAATGCCTAATCTTCTCTGAGAAAAAATAATTCTCCACTTGCTTATATAACTACATGAAGTTGTCTGTTACTTGCACCTGAACATAATATCCTTAACTTCTCTACGCATACTATAAACCAAAGAAAACTGGTGTGGCTCTATTACTTCTAGGAGAAAATGTAACTTGTAGGCAAAACATTATTAGGGATTTAAAAGCTATTACAAAGAAGAACATATACAAGAAACTTCAGTAATTATGGATTCTGTCTCTAGATTAGGAAGACAGAAMAATACAGGATTCCTAGAAGAAATGAGCAAATCCACATTCATATTAATTGACACTTAAGATACGGAAGAAAGGAACATTCATCTGAATCCTGATCTAATGGACACATATAACCCTGTAATAATTGGAGGAGGACATCTTTTCAAGAGCACATGGGGGCTACATGAATAACCACTTACCGAAGAGGCAAAGCAAATGACCAATACACATKAAATGCTCAGTAGTAAAAATGTAAATTAAAGCCAAAATGAGACACCACTTCACACCCATTGGATGAGTAAAAATAAAATCTGCAAACACCAGATGTTGCCAAGAATGTGTGAAAATAGGAACTCATACATTACAGGTGGGAATGTAAATTGATGTAACTATTTGGGAGAACAATTTGGCAATACTATAAAGTTGAAATTGTACTTTCTTTAAAACATAGTAATTCCATCCAGGTTCACTAAAACCCTATAGTAACCTAAAGCTGAATATAACAGTTAGCCATTGGCTTCTATCCTCTGATCAGTCTTATATTTCAGGTAGATAAAGCTAATGCGCCTACCTTTGCAAGGGGTATAAAAAATAAAAGGCAAATGGGATTGTGCAGGTTAAGTCCCTGAATGTCCAAGATTTTCTGATCCAACTTCCATCTAATCAGGTCAAAAATGAATGTCGTTAGTGSAGTGTTGAGGTGCAAACAGGGTACCTAAACCCTCCTCCATCCTAAGAATTAGGGAYCACTGTAGAATATGGGGAGAAGAGATTGAAATAGCTAGAGGGCTAGGGAGGACCAAACAAAATCGTGTCTTCTGACCATGACAAGATTCATGGACTCACAGCAGCAGCGCAGTGTTTGTCTTCACAAGAGCAAGCCAGTCAACATTCTAGTGAGGAGGAGGAAAGGAAAGAACCCCTGAGTTCCCACCTCTGAGTAGCTACTGGTAGCCGATGGTTCCTTTTTTTTTCTTTTCTCGAGACAGGGTTTCTCTGTATAGCCCTGGTTGTCCTGGAACTCAGTCTATAGACCAAGCTGGCCTCGAACTCAGAAATCCACCTGCCTCTGCCTCCCAAGTGCTGGGATTAAAGGTGTGCGCCACCACTGCCCGGTGTTAATGATTTCTTGAGGGGAGGAAGAGTCAGTTTCCTTTAAGTGTGGCTCCAAAAGGCCAACCATGCTCCAGTGGATGGTTCCACACTCCTCAGTATATGAGAAGCACAAACTGGACTCACTGGGTCATCAGAAACAAACAAACAAAAAGAACAAGAAACTGGGAGGGGGAAGAAGATGGGGTTGGGCCTCAGAGGAGGGAACAGAYGAAGCCCTGAGTGAGGGAATATGTGCTGCTGACATGGGCACAGATGTCAAGGACCCCGTAGCTCAGACCCATGGGAAATGGAAAAGCCTTGYTTGGTGGTGGTGGTGTATCTGAGTGCTGATACCAACAGTGTGTGCAGAAAATGTCTACAATAGCTCCCTTGCCCCATATTTACAGCCCGAAGACTGATCCCCTGCAGAGACTGCTCCTACTGAGGTAAGCTAAACCTGTCTCCTTGATCCAGCTGTATGCCATGAGCACTGCCTCCTTATTTATCTGTATGTATTAACTACAYCTCCTTATTTAACTGTATGCAATAACCCTGCCTCGCTGTTCAACTCTAGAACAAACATGCTGTGCTCTGGGCTAATATACTTTCTCTATCAGAGAGCCCAGGCCACCCAAATCTAGCATTTTTGTGTCTGTCTTTTCTTCAGTCCCTTGTGGCCCCTGATCAAGTCCATCCCTGAGCAGTGCTTGATATGGCAAAAATATATTGTAGGAGACTATGAAAGAATTAAGAAAAATGTAATATGAATGTAAAGACGAATGGTCACTCAACAGTCCACGATGCCTTTAGACAGAAGCCTCCATCAGCATCYAAGTCTTAGAATCACCTAGTAACAGACAGCCACCAGGCAGCTCCAAATTGCAGATGGAACTCAGAGATGAGGAGAGTGTTGGGAGATGAACTAAGTTTCTTTTCTGAGATATGTAGCAAGATAATGACAACTCACATCTAATAGAAAGTTCAGCTGAAGGGTTGCTGATGGAGAATGAAATAGAGTAATTCTGACAAAACATTACAAAAAGCAGGATCTAAGCGTGTACTGTAGCCACAGATACAAATCAACTGCTTGCTGATTACTRAAAAAGTACTACATTTCTAATCCTACATGCAAAGAACAGAAAATGTACTATAGCTTTATAAGCATTTGTGAACTCAATGTGTGCGGTGTCTTTCCACTCAATTACAAAAAGCTGATCCTATATTTATAATTTAAATCTTCTTTATATATCAACTTCTTTTTATTTTAATACCTCAGTACTAAGTATAGTTGACAGCTCTTATGATGTGACCCTTATATTACATGAATATATTAGAAGATTTGTAATCATCTTGGATTAAGTAGGACCATGAACTAAGAGCACCTCTCCCCCAACTATTTTGGTTTAGTGGGATTGGATTTTCAGGGAAAATTCCAAACCCCCACTGCAAATACTGAGTTTCTGTGGCGCAAAATGGGTAAGAGCTTAAGGTCCCATTGGACTTACCACTTGGTGGTTGGTCTGAAAAGCCCAGATGTCATTCTTACAAACAGAAGGCTTGCCATTCAGATTCGTGCTTACAGACATCGCCTGGCAGACAGCGTGATCAGTCTGAGGACACCGCACAGATCTCAAGCATACACCCCAGCCCCGGAAGATGGGGAACTGCCTCAAATCCCCAACTTCGGATGACATCTCCCTGCTTCAGGAGTCTCAGTCCAACCGGGCTAGCTTTGGTGAGGGGACAGAGCCAGATCAGGAGCCGCCGCCACTGCCTCCATATCAGGTACAAGTTCCCATTCCCATCTATCATCCGACACCTAGCCAGACTCGGCTAGCAACTCAGCTGACTTTAGAGGAATAAATTAGAATAGCTCGAAGAATAGGCCTTATACAGCATCTGCCTAAAGGAGTTTATGACTCTGGAAGAGAGGGATCAGAAAAAAAGATCCGAGAGTGTGTGATCCGTCTGATGGACTTTGTCTACGGGGACCCAATTTGATTTCTGCCGTGCACGCACATCTATCACCGGGACTGTATAGATGACTGGTTGATGAGATCCTTCACGTGTCCCTCCTGCATGGAGCCAGTTGATGCAGCACTGCTCTCATCCTATGAGACTAATTGAGCCAGGGTCTCTTGTCTGACTTCAAGTGAACCATGAGTTTTGGTGGTTTTGATCTTTTGTCACTGAGCCCAAAGAGCCAGGGATTAGGAATTAAGATCATGCACGAAAGTTTCCTAAAAATTCCTGGATGGCTGCAGATGTTGAGGAAAGTATGTGATATTTTAGAAATTTAGGGCGAAAGTAGGATGGATGGTATTTTTATGTAAAGCCTTGAACCAGTGTTTAAAGTACAATTGTTATTAGACCTTGTTCTTGCTCCAGTACATAGGAATTGTGTAAAGTGTACATGTTTAAATTGTGTGTGTTGAAGCTTAGGAAAAAGATAGTTGTTATTTTTCCTAAATGAATTAAGTTTCTTCTCCCACCCAAATCCTTTTCTGAAAAGTTACTGACATTTGGGTCAAGGTTTTATTAAAAGCTACATTTTATAACACTGGCACAAAAAAAGTAGTTTTAAGCTTGTTTGCACAGTTCTTTTTTCCCACTGGAAATGGAATTCATTGCCTTAGGTCTTTTTAAATAGTGTATTATTATCGTTGGGGCTGGCTCTATGCTTGAAAACCAGTTTATTTATAACCTGTTGTAAGTGGTATATTCTGTTTGCAGTTAGGAAATGCAGAATTCAATGTGATCTCCTAGCCTGTAAGCAAACCAAGATGCACTATCCCTTTTCTATTAAAAAAWGAGTTGATGTGTCAGGAAACAAGGCTAGCAAAGTGGAYTTGGTATCCCCTTCCTTGTGTGTCTTATCTTGTTTTGGTTGTTAATATGGTGATAATTGAAAGTCGTTGGAATTCAAATATTAATATTTCTGATTTGCCGAGCTTTGACCTATGCCACCATGCTTATGTAAAAATGAAGGTGACACCATGATGAAACTTGAAGAAATAGGTTCTCAGCTGTGACAGTTTTGATTCTCTTTCCTGTGACTCTTTCCCCACCATCTGGAACCATAGCAAAAGGACACTGCATCTCTTGTCACTGTAGTGCTGGGGTTGTTGAAGTTACAGGAACACATCCAGTCTGTCTCATAGAAAGTATCTGTAAAGTCTTGCTAGGTGGCTGACAGGAAAGGCAAATGTGTTGTTTGGCACACCAATGCATCAGGATTTGTATAACCCCATGACTTCATAGTTCATAGCAAAGGAACTTCTCCTTTACTTTTTGTTGCAAGTAATACTCTAAATCTCTACACTTCTGAAGGATTAGCAGTAGAAATGGTCTAGTAAAGATGCAATGTTTTATCCATTTAGCATCTGTTTATTTTCCTTATGTTCTCGAGGTGATTTGTTCCTTCCACTCAGTGACACTGTAGTTGAAAAATGATGAGCAGAAGCGCTCTCCACTTTACAAATGAGAAATGTTCTTTTATATTATGGTGAGTACTTGACTAACACTTTTTTTACATACAAAAGTTTCTTGAGGTTCTTCATAATTGCATTATAGARGAAATGATGTCAAATACTTAATTGACATTCAGTTGAAGCATTCATGCATTGCTTAGTTTCCCAGTGGATCCCATGATGGAAATACTTAAAAATGAAACTGGAAAATACTGAAATTAGATTATCAGGTTCTGTTAAATTGTCTTGTATATCTTGCTTAATTTCTGTTCATTAATTTATATCCACTCAATTATAAAGTAAATTTGGAGGAAACAGCAAAAAAAAAAAAAAAAAAAAAAAAA
>BDUI01001417.1:83820-97130 GCA_002335545.1 Apodemus speciosus
AAAGAAAAGGAAAGAAAGAAATCCTGACTAAGACACCAGGCTTGGGTTGTTTGTTATAGCAGTGAATTCTCTCTCCTAGTCTGAGTCCTGGCGTTGGTGCCATACCCTGGTCATCTTGCCGTGACTGGCAGTTCCATTTGCTGCCTCACTTCATAGGGATGTGTCAAAGGCCCCTCCCAACTACCTTGTATTTTCTGTTGAACATCTGACTTAATTAAGAACAAAGAAGTGCTGTAACCCCTAGCTACCAAGGTGAAGTGGTTCTAGAAACGTCTGAATTCATTGGTAGCTCAACCTTTGAGTCCTGTTCTGTGCAGTGGTTTCAATAGGGCTGACAGGAAGCTCTTAATGACTGAGCCATCTCCCCAGTCCAACAGAAAACTCAGCATAGCACAAGCAGTAAGTAATGTTCATTACACCATGATATTAGTACCAACATAGGATGTCACCTAGGTGTCTAACCCAGCAGCTCAAGTAACATCAGAGTCCTCTCTCCCTGAAGTTCAGTCAAAATATGGCGGCCATTGTTTTCAGGACAGCCATGTTGAAAGAAATGTCTATGTCTCTGTCTATGAATAAGGAAACTTTCAAGCAAGCATTTTCCTCAGACTGAGTCATTCACAGTTCACCGCAAGCCTGAACTCACCATTAATATGGAGATAGGACTGGATGGCAGCCTGAGAATGTTCCTCAGCAAGTGCAGATCCTCAGAGCTGACTCGGAGGGTAGTGAGGGGGGTCGAGAGGGGGGTATTGAGGATGGACACTACACGCCCATCTCATTCAAGCTCCACGGCAGTTGTACCAAGACACGGACATTGTCCCCATTTTATAGACATGAAACTAAACCTGAGGGTTCCAATAATCTACCTGAGGGTTCCAATAATCTACCTGACAATTCATGTATAAATCAACAGCAGCATTCAGCACTGTCTTCCCCAGTCTTTTCTAAAGGTTGGAGCACATTTCTATTCTTAATCATGAATTCAAAATTAAATAACTAAAAGACGTTTATGGCACAAGAGGAACAAGAGTTCCTCGTAGGAGGAACTTAGTAGGGGCTTTGGTGTCTTGGTCCTACGGCAGTTTACCCAGGGACATCTGTTCAACTTTTCTGCCACACTTTGGTGAAGTAGACTCTGCCTAGCAGCAGCAAATGAAGATTCTTGGAGATTTGTCTGAGAAGCTAACCGTGAGTTGAGGACTGGAGAGAGGCCTACTGTTCCCACAGAGAGGAAGGCATCTCACCTCGGTCATATGCCTCCTGAATAATCACAGTGGTCTCCTCGCACACCTCCTCCTCCTCCCACTCCTCCCACAACTCCTCCTCCCACTCCTCCTTCCACTCCTTCCACAACTCCTCCTCCCACTCCTCCCACAACCCCTCCTTCCACTCCTCCCACAACCCCTCCTCCCACACCTCCCACAACTCCTCCTTCCACCCCTCCTCCTCCCCCTCCCACAACTCCTCCTCCCACTCCTCCCACAACTCCTCCCACAACTCCTTCTCCTACTCCTCCCACAACTCCTCCCATATCTCCTCCTTTTACTCCTCCCACAACTCCTACTCCCACTCCTCCATACCTCCTCCTCCCACTCTTTCTTTTTTTTTCCTTTTTTTTTCTTTCGGTTTTTCGAGACAGGGTTTCTCTGTGTAGTCTTGGCTGTCCTGGAACTCACTCTGTAGACCAGGCTGGCCTTGAACTCAGAAATCCACCTGCCTCTGCCTCCCAAGTGCTGGGATTACAGGTATGCGCCACCATGCCCGGCTCCACTCTTTCTCTTTCCACATCTCCCACACCTCCTCCTTTACTCCTCCCACACCTCCTCCACCCACTCCTCCCATACCTCCTCCCATACTTCTGTGGTCCGTTTTCTACACAGTC
Organism: Apodemus speciosus; assembly: GCA_002335545.1. NCBI lineage: Eukaryota > Metazoa > Chordata > Mammalia > Rodentia > Muridae > Apodemus > Apodemus speciosus. Next base: position 85,706 of record BDUI01001417.1, read on the forward strand.
ACAGAAAGGAGCCTTGTGAAGCTCTCCAATAGCATCCAGTGCAGGTGAAGGAAGAACAGAGTCTTGTCGGGCAGTTGTCGCGACTGTTGTGACTCCCCTGGCCTTGGCCATGCTGTTTCCTTTGTGGCTACTCTTTCCCAAGGCCTGGTCACTGTCTTCCAGATACACAGACTCTGTCCCTCCACACCGGATATCAGAGCCTTCGCATTTCCTGACATTTCCTCCTAGCCTGCTGTTCCTTACTGTCTGTGTTTGCCTGCCTCCTCGTCACTGAGCTCAGCCCCTATCCAGAACCTTCCCAAACAGCCTAGATCAATGGCTGTGCAGGACAGTGGTCACTCAGTGAATGCTGAAGAATAAATGAATACATGAATGGGATGTGAGTGTTGATGTGTGTGTTTTAGAGATATTGACAACTCAGTAGAGTTCATTAACTAAATGACATGTTAATGATTTCGAAGCAGGAGGGACCGTTATCTTAGCACAGTCCTGATGCTATGTCAAAATATCTTAACGGAGGTCATTTATAAGCAGCAGAAACTTCTCTCCGTCTTAGAGGCCAGTGTGAAAGCAGATTTAGTATCCGGGGAGGCCTGTGCTTACAGGTGGCTCATTCTCTGTGACCGTCCATGATGGGCGAGGGGGATGGCTTCCTAGCTCCTCTTTCACAGGGGTGCTGTGTTAGTTCATTTTCTTATTGTTATGATAAAATCCCTGGGAAAGCCATGTTACGAGAGGGTTTTGACAAAGAAGCGATGCCTGCAGGAGCTGGAGACAGCGGCTCATGCCTGCAGGAGCTGGAGACAGCGGCTCATGTTGCATCTGCAGCTAGGAAGTTGAGAACAATGAATGCTGGTCTTTTTTCAGATCCCCAGCCCACAGAAGTGGTGCCACCCTCGTTAGGATGCGTCTTGTCAACTCGTGGATCTTAAATCAACCCTTGAAGGTCTTATCATTATCAAGACAACTCCCCACAGCTGTGGCGAGAGGCTAACCTAAAGTAGATAATCGCTCACAGGTGTGCCTAGAGGCTTCCCTTCTAGGTGCTTCTAGATCCTGTCAGGTTGATAACCAATATTAACCACCACAATCACTAATCCTACTTATAAGACCAGAATCTTTATGACCTAGTCACTCTNCCCACTCCTCCATACCTCCTCCTCCCACTCTTTCTTTTTTTTTCCTTTTTTTTTCTTTCGGTTTTTCGAGACAGGGTTTCTCTGTGTAGTCTTGGCTGTCCTGGAACTCACTCTGTAGACCAGGCTGGCCTTGAACTCAGAAATCCACCTGCCTCTGCCTCCCAAGTGCTGGGATTACAGGTATGCGCCACCATGCCCGGCTCCACTCTTTCTCTTTCCACATCTCCCACACCTCCTCCTTTACTCCTCCCACACCTCCTCCACCCACTCCTCCCATACCTCCTCCCATACTTCTGTGGTCCGTTTTCTACACAGTCACAGAAAGGAGCCTTGTGAAGCTCTCCAATAGCATCCAGTGCAGGTGAAGGAAGAACAGAGTCTTGTCGGGCAGTTGTCGTGACTGTCGTGACTCCCCTGGCCTTGGCCATGCTGTTTCCTTTGTGGCTACTCTTTCCCAAGGCCTGGTCACTGTCTTCCAGATACACAGACTCTGTCCCTCCACACCGGATATCAGAGCCTTCGCATTTCCTGACATTTCCTCCTAGCCTGCTGTTCCTTACTGTCTGTGTTTGCCTGCCTCCTCGTCACTGAGCTCAGCCCCTATCCAGAACCTTCCCAAACAGCCTAGATCAATGGCTGTGCAGGACAGTGGTCACTCAGTGAATGCTGAAGAATAAATGAATACATGAATGGGATGTGAGTGTTGATGTGTGTGTTTTAGAGATATTGACAACTCAGTAGAGTTCATTAACTAAATGACATGTTAATGATTTCGAAGCAGGAGGGACCGTTATCTTAGCACAGTCCTGATGCTATGTCAAAATATCTTAACGGAGGTCATTTATAAGCAGCAGAAACTTCTCTCCGTCTTAGAGGCCAGTGTGAAAGCAGATTTAGTATCCGGGGAGGCCTGTGCTTACAGGTGGCTCATTCTCTGTGACCGTCCATGATGGGCGAGGGGGATGGCTTCCTAGCTCCTCTTTCACAGGGGTGCTGTGTTAGTTCATTTTCTTATTGTTATGATAAAATCCCTGGGAAAGCCATGTTACGAGAGGGTTTTGACAAAGAAGCGATGCCTGCAGGAGCTGGAGACAGCGGCTCATGCCTGCAGGAGCTGGAGACAGCGGCTCATGTTGCATCTGCAGCTAGGAAGTTGAGAACAATGAATGCTGGTCTTTTTTCAGATCCCCAGCCCACAGAAGTGGTGCCACCCTCGTTAGGATGCGTCTTGTCAACTCGTGGATCTTAAATCAACCCTTGAAGGTCTTATCATTATCAAGACAACTCCCCACAGCTGTGGCGAGAGGCTAACCTAAAGTAGATAATCGCTCACAGGTGTGCCTAGAGGCTTCCCTTCTAGGTGCTTCTAGATCCTGTCAGGTTGATAACCAATATTAACCACCACAATCACTAATCCTACTTATAAGACCAGAATCTTTATGACCTAGTCACTCTSTCAAGGTTCTCTCAAGGTTTCACCAATCAATACTATCTAACAATCAATACTGCTCACCAATTAACCAATACTGCCCACCAATCAATACTGCTCACCAATCAATACTGTCCACCAATCAATCAATACTATTCATCAACCATTGCTGCCCACCAATCAATACTGTCGATACTATTCATCAACCATTACTGCCCACCCATCAGTACTGCCCACCAATCAATACTGCCCACTAATCAATACTATCCAACAATCAATATTGCCCACCGATCAATGCCATGCACCAAACAATACTATCCCCTGGTGATCCAGTTTGAACACATGAATTTAGAGAAAACAGTTCTCAGAGCACCATAGCCTTAGATCTTTGTTCTCTTTATAAATATACCATATTCCGGGAGTAAACCAGGACAAAAATGGAGATTAAAGTGACCCAAATTAGAATTAATTATGAACGTGACATCTCTTTTTTTTCTGCTAGACAATAAGCCATACACAGCACATTGTGTACATAGTGAAAACACTGAGTGGCCGAGGAGTATATTTGCTAATTTTTCTTGTTTCTGTGACAGAATCCTTACTGCAGCCCCTTAAGAATATAAAGGATTGATTTACTCAAGAAGAAATACAGCCCGTCATTGGAGGAAGACATTTTGGCAAGTGCGCAAGGTGGTTGGCCACATCTGTCTGCAGATGCAGAGAGTGGACAGGAAGTTAGGAGGAACTATAATACCTCAAGGTCCGCCTCCAGTGTGACCCACTTCCTTCAGCCAGGACCTACTCCCTGAAGGTTCCACCATCTTCTACAACAGCACCACCAACTGGGGTACAGTGTTCAAACCCGTGGGCCTGTGGGGTGCATTTCACATGCAAACCATAGCACCTTGCATGTTCTATTTCCTACCGTTAGCTAAAGGGCAGAGCCAACGAAGCGCACAGCACTGTCGTGTTGTTGAGGTGCATACGGCACTGGTCATTGTTACGCTTGAGATCCAGGGAACATGCGTACTCCCCTGTAGTGGCCAGCAGTCACAGAGTCCTCTCAGGCGTATTTTCAAGTTACAAAGCCACGCATGCATTCCATCTGACAGTCATTCTAGGATTCCTATATGGCGCTTTCAATCTTCTTTAAATTTTTTTATTTATGTATTTTTATGTATGGCTTTATTTTTTTTTTATATCCCAGATGCAATTTCCCCTCCCTCTTCTCCAAGTCCCTCCCCCAACACCACCCCCATCCACTCCTCCGTTTCTCTTCAGAAAATGGCAGGCCTCCCATAGCTATCAACCAGCTAGGGCATGTCAGGTTGCAGTAAGACTCGGCACATCCTCTCCTAGTAAGGACAGACTAGGCAACCCAGTAGGAGGAAAAGGGTCCCAAAGGCAGGCCACACTGTCAGAGACAGCCCCTGTTCCTGCTGTTAGGAGTCCTACTTGGAGACCAAGCTGCACAATTGTTTGTTACATATGTGCAGAGGGCCCACGTCTATCCCATATGGACTCTCTGGTTGGCAGGTCAGTCCCTCTGAGTTCCTATCAGCCCGGGTAAGTTGATTCTGTGAGCCATTTCCTTGTGGCATCCTTGACCCCTCTGGCTCCTACAAACTTTCCTTCTCTTCAGCAGGATTTCCCAGGCTCTGCCTAAAACTCGACTGTGGGTCTCCACATCTGTTTCCATCAGCCACCGGATGAAGCCTCTCTGGTGACAACTGGAATCTGTGATTTAATTCTGGTGTTGCAGGTGAGGGATTCCCAGGAATCTCCACCAAATCTTAAGTGGATTTTGAACTTTATTTTTAAGTCTGTCTTTCGTCAGGGTTCTCTAGAGTCTCGGAGCTTATGGAATAATCTCTATATTTTAAGGGAATTTACTGGAATGACTTACAGTCTGCAGTCCAACTAACCCAACAATGAGCATCTGTGAGCAATCTAGAAGTTGCTCAGTCCCTGAGGCTGGTTGTTTCAGTTGCTCTTCTGTATACGCTGGAGTCCTGAAGATGCGGGTTCCAACTGACATGCGGGCAAGTAAGTGCAGGCAGCTGAGGAAGAGTGAGTCTTCCTCTTCCATCGTCCTCTGGTAAGCCTCCGGCAGAAGGTGTGACCCAGATAAAAGGTGTGTACCGCCGAGCCTGGATTAGGCACCTGCTCTATCCCAGGCTGGCCTTGAACTCAGAGATCTGCTCATCTCTTGTAGGGTTGTGATTCCCAACTCTGCTCTGCCACAGGGCACAGCCACAGGGGAGGCAGGATGCAGGAATTTTGACCAAGCTTACCCCATGCTGTCATAGGGCCAGTGTTGGGCTGTAGGAAAGCCACAGCCTTGGGGTGGGAAAGCACAGTCTAAGATGCAGGACAGCCAGAGCTGGTTTGGGGGTCCCCAGGCCTGCACAGAGACCGGGTCATGGGGTTTCCCAGGCTCTTGGACATCTAGGCAACACCTGGAGTAGTAGAAGAGCTGAAAACAGAGTGGAGGCCCACAGGCTGGGTCTAGCCCCAGGTTGGGGAAGGGGGAAAGGAGGAGCTCTGACTGGTTGTCCTTGGCTTGACAGGTGGCTGTCTCGGGCTAGAGCTGGGTGGAGGTCGCGTCTGGGAGTGCAGAGAGGCCTTTTATAGGAGATTAGACAGTGGCTGTGTAGGCAAAGGCCTTCTCCATGGCTCCCAAGGTGAACCCAATGAAAACAGGCAGTCTATGGCTTTGAGGCATTTGTTGTCTTGGCAGAAACGATACCCCGCTTCTCAGGGTGGGCCTGAGGTTAAATACCTTTTTCAGGGAGGAGAGTGGGAAGGAACGCTTATCGGCTAAGCCTCCAGGCCTCGAAGTACCTCATTAGTCTGGAGATCTGTCTTGAGCCTAGGTGACCACCGTTATGTCCTCTACATTTGAAGAGGCTTCGACCTCTGTCTCCTGGGATTGAAGCTGTATGTTACTTTGCCTGSGCCTAAGCTTTTCATGGCCAGTATGCCTCAAGATCTGGATCGAAAGCATGTGTCTTCCAGCCTCAAGATCTGGATCACAGGTGTGCCCTCTATTTCTGGATTGTAATTCATTCCGGGTGTAGTCAAGTTGACAACCAGGAATAGCCATCGCAAAGTCTATATTTGAAATATTGCAGTTACAAACACCATGAGCCTAACTTCGGATTTCCTTTAGGAATCAGCCATGTCTGTCAGCCTCTCCCCATGGACAAGTCCCCAGTTGTCCATATCTTGTCCTTTAGCCTTCTAATGAACAGAGAGAAGTGAAGCAGGAGAGGAAAAGTAGCTATTGCCCGGGTGTCATGATGTTGACTGAAAGAAGCAAAGTCTTCCGTGGTCCCGAAACACCGTGCTGGGGCTTTAAATCAGTATTTTCAGTTCATGAATACCCATCTGTCATTTGGTCATTAAAGCTATATTTATAGAAGTAAGTGGACGGATCAGGGTGTTGACTATGGCTTTGTGAAACTGGTGTTACTATGGCTGTCTGTGTATAACTGAACCAGTATTTAAAATGGATCTCTTACAGTAGAAGAAGGAGAAGAACTGAAATCCTAAAAGGTTTGGAAATAAGCCTTTTGTGGGAGGGCGGTAGGATCTTAGGAGGACTGTCACTTGCCTGTCATGTGTGAGGCTGTGGGTTTGACTGCCCCAGCACTGAAAAAATGAAAAGGGACACAGGGACTGGATGTGGCAGTAGATTTACTCAACACGCACAGGTTTGACCTCTGCCACAGCATCAACCAGAGGTCATGGCAAACGCCTGTGATCTAGCTCCCAGGAGGGGGAAGGAGAAAGATCAAGGTCAGTCTCAGCTACTCATCAAATGCAGGGCCGGCCTAGTGTATAGGAGACCCTGCATAAAACAAAGAAACACAACACGACAGTCCCGACAGTTCGACTGAGAGGATTCCTGCAGACTTTCCCACTTCCCTCATTCTCCACGACAGTTTAGTCTTACATGGCTTATTTCTTCCTAATAACGAGAGGGCAGCTATGGTCCAAAAGCCCTCTCCACCTTCCTGGGGTTCTACCCTTCACCAAACACCTTGCTCCAAATTCAGCCAGCAGTCCCCACTGTGCACATTAGCAAACAGGTAAGCAATGACCCTGCTCGCTCACCAGCCCAATCCTTTTTCTCCTCAGTCACTCATTTGACAAGATGATAATATAAAAAGACCTGCTTGGTGCTGGGTGTTGGCATGGACTTTCATGCCATCAAACTGTGCCTCCTTTAATGGGGATTACTGAAATGAGGCGGCTCCATTTAATGTAAGTGCTTTAAGGGGGGTGTAGGGGAAAGGGTGGGAATTGGTGAGGGTTTTTTTTTTTCTATTTTGGAGGAATCTCATATCTCTACCTCCTTTCCAGCCCTGACTCCACCCTAATTTCTTCTAAGCACCCCCCAACACTATCTAGGAGAGAAAGGGGAAAGGGGGCAAAGGCCTCTACAGAYGACTTCCTGCTGATTAGGGTTGCCAGGTTCCTTGGGGGCAAGTCCAATGTTTGTCATCAGAATATCCAGAAGTCCAGCAAACCAGCAATTCAGCAACAGCAAACACAGCAGTGAGGGCAGCTGCAGGACAGAACAACAGCCTTCACAGGCTGGCTCAGAGCTCTGCATTATACCTTCTCCAGAGTCCCCAGAATTCACCTATCTGTAGCTGGCAAAATGCAGTGCGTGCATGCACGTGTATGCGCACACACGCGCGCGCACACACACAAACACACATACGCCACCACCACTACCACCAGAGCATGAGGCAATCATAATTAATGGCTGTAGACAAACTGAAGCAACCCCATATCCAACACCTGGGACCAAAACAAAAGCACATTCATATAACATAACTAGGTTTTAAAAGAAATCAAATTCCTAACTACAGGTGTGGTGTCATCATTCTCAATATGCAGCTATGGTGTTTCACCTTATAGTCAAGAGTGACTATTAGACTGTTTGCCTTTGAACTCCTTGGAAACAGAGTGTCTTCTGTTTCTGCCTCTGATGCATGCAGTAGGTGAATGGTTTTCTGTTTGGCAAATGAACTTTCAAGAACCCTTTATCCTGAAATGATGGAGCCTCTGTCCCAGATTCCCTTGGTTTTTTATTCCTTAGAAAGAGCCGGATGTAATTTGGATCTAGAATATTCCCCAAAGACCTATAAATTGAAGGCTCTAATGGGAGGTATGGTGGTTTGAATATGCTAGGCCCAGGGAGTGGCACTATTAGGAGGTGTGGTCTTGTTGAAGTAGGTGTGGCCTCGCTGGAGGAAATATGTYACTGTGGGGTTGGGCAATGAGACCCTCCTCCTAACCACATGGGAGCCAGTCTCCACCTGTTTGCCTTTGGAACAAGAGTTGAACTCTCAGCTCCTCCTACACCGTGCCTCCTGGATGCTGCCTTGCTCCCACCTTAATGGTAATGGACTGAACCTCTGAACCTGTAAGCCAGCCCCAGTTAAATGTTGGTCTTATAAGAATTGCTTTGGTCATAGTGTCTGTTCACAGCGGTAAAATTCTAACTAAGACAGGAGGTAATAGAACACTCGGTGGGGACTAGTGGAGGTCTTCTAGTCTCTGGGGGTATGCTCTGGAAGTGGGTGTCAAGACCTCTTATCTTTATCTCTTTCACCTCTGTGGTATGAWTGRCTTTGCTCCATGACGCATTCCCTGTGGTGATATGCTGACTGACCCCAGGTCTGAAAGTAACCAGACCAACTGACCATGGTCTGAACCCCAGCCCCCATCGATGAGCCAAAATATGCAACTTGGTGTACTGAGAGTTTCTACCTGGATGAAGGGAGCTAGACAAGTACAACCACACACACACACACACACACACACACACACACACACATTTCTAAGGTCCCAGTGACAACCCACATTTACAATCCTCCAAAGTTCCCTCTGGAGAACCAATAAGTTTACCGAGCTAAATCAAAGAGCAAGAATAAGGGGTCACTGACAGGAATATGGGAGTCCTCACAGCACCTACACTGGAAACCCAGGATCCAGCACTAACTGATGGCTTCACCACAGTTGTATAGATGCCCCCTATATATTCTACCTCCTTTCTGAGACCATACAATTTAGGCAAAATGGCATATAAATGTCTGGGGATGGGGACTGGATACTCAGGTGAGGGTCCAAAGACCCTCCAAGAACCCTCTTGCGATGAAGAATGTCCACAAGACAAAGGCCCAGCTGTAATAGTCTTGTGTAAGCAGACACAGCTGAGTGCTTGGAGACAGTACCCATTTGGTTGGAGGACAGTGTTGTACAGTAGTTGTTTGTTCGAGGGACTTGTTACAGCGCCAGGAAGTTGGCTAGCACAGCATCCATACCCAYGCAGCTGAGGTATTGCTGMCTTGTTCCTTTTTAATTCCGWTGTAAAGTCTGAGACTTGTATTCACACACAGAGAAATCAAGTCCTGGACCTGCTGTTTATTATGCAGACCAGCCTCCTCAGATCTCACTGCATGCATCAATCAGCAGTCTCTAAACACAGAAGCTAATGTAGTAGAAACAAGGTGGGGCTCCAGGCTCAACCCGTCCAGCAACCTCCCGCTGACCAGCTGGCCCATGAGGGGTGAGTCTCAAGGCTGTCCATGGTCCTGGTAAAGCTGTTTAAACCATCTGAGTCCAGTCTCTCCACTGGGGCAACGCAATTATACAACCGGAAGGGAGGCCTGTGATTGGCTCTGAGGCTGTAGCCACTGTGCGGGTTGTTTTTGAGGAGGTRTTGAGAGACCTTCTCAAAAGAAGAAGGYTGTACGGCTCTTCAAGTGGCCAAGTGCCTTGACTCTTCCTGATCTCCTACTTCTTATGAAAGGATATTTACACTCAATGTCACCAAAGACTCAACCATRCACCCCTCTCAAGGAGGGACGAGCCCACTGACTCCAGGTTTGGGGAGGGTTGCATGTTGTTTTATTTTTAAGGGAGGGGGATAAACAATATCTTTGCCCACCCTGTCGATGATAGTAGACAACAGATGTAGGTCATGTGGCACTTTTGGGAGCTCAGGTCTATGACAAAGTGAGTATGGGGGCTGGGCGCACTGCTTCCCTGAGCTAAGCTGAGTAACAAGGCAGAAGCAGAGAGGAATGGCTACGGGGTCTCCTGTAGCAGGGACTAATGCAAATACCTACATTACNAGACAACAGATGTAGGTCATGTGGCACTTTTGGGAGCTCAGGTCTATGACAAAGTGAGTATGGGGGCTGGGCGCACTGCTTCCCTGAGCTAAGCTGAGTAACAAGGCAGAAGCAGAGAGGAATGGCTACGGGGTCTCCTGTAGCAGGGACTAATGCAAATACCTACATTACGTTCTTACAGTGGCGCTTAATGAGTTCCCASCATAGGTCCTGCCTCAGAGCCCTGATTATACCCCCTCAGGAGCTGCTGTCTTTCAGGTCGCTTCTTGAAGTTGCTGTTTAAAAGATCTCCTTGTAGGYTGGCTTCTGTCYTTCAGGCTTCCAGACTCTCTCACCTCACCTAATCTGAAAAGAAAAATGCCTCTGGCCGCAGGCAGGAACTGGCAGGCTCTTACTGGGGAGAAGTGTCTCCCTCCCCTTCATCTGAACCCTCAAAAGTGGAACATCACATCAGCTGCGGATCTCACCGGCATCCTCTCAGTGCTCATCCGGCTGAACCTCTTACACAGAGACTCCTGAAAATAATGAGGTTTGACCACGCACAAGCTCCTGCTAGTTAAACTTCCATAGTAAATGACTCCATGTCCCTTTTCCTGGCTATGCCCCTGCCTMATCAAGCTTAGCCCCTCACATAATCACTTCGCTGCTTCTTTTTTTCCCTCTAGTATCTCTCTCACACAACCAGCCCTCACCATACCTGTCTTAGTCAGGGTTTCTATTCCTGCACAAACACCATGACCAAACAGCAACTTGGGGAGGAAAGGGTTTATTCAGTTTACATTTCCACACAGCTGTTCATCATCAAAGGAAGTCAGGACTGGAACTCAAGCAGGTCCGGAAGCAGGAGCTGATGCAGAGGCCACGGAGGGATGTTCCTTACGGAAACCCTGACTAAGACAAATTGGTACCAGCATAGTGGTGTATTCCTGTCACAACCTGACCATGTTTTGGGGAAGACTGGAAGTACTTTGGAACTTTGAGCTAGAAGAGCCATTGAGTGTTAAGAACTCTGTGGGATGTTGTGTAGGATCTTAGAAGMTAATGCTGAGAACAGTGCRAACAATGGAGGCCTGGCTCGTGAAATTTCTGAGAGAAGATTAAAGACTCTTATCAGGACCATTGCTGTTTTGGTTGTGAAGAATCTGTGGGTTTGTTTAGTTGGGGCTGAAGAATCAGCTGTGATTAACAAGATACCAGAACTACTAAAACAAAACCTTTGCATTACTGGGACTACTGTTGCTGGTTAGCTGGAACTAAGAARTTAGTGGTGATTAAGAAGAGACCAGCATTGTTGAGGTAAAATCTTCTAGGAAGTGTTTTCTGAGAGCACAAAGAGGCTGTGTTCCAGAGATAGCCAAGGTCGTACCTCATGCTGCAGTCACCCAGATGGTACTGGTTTTGAAGACATGAAAGGGTCATGAAGAGCAGCTGAGGCTCGTACTGTGAGAGGCTGCGCAAGGCCATTGGTGAAGATGCAACCTCAGTTGTAGTTAGTTGATGGCCCAGGACCGAAGGGGTCATACAAAGGATTTGAGGCTTGAAACCATGAAGAGAGCCTATGAGAAGCTATTGGTGAAGTCTAGCTGTAGTGGAAGTGTTTTGGAGATGCCAGTGCCATGAGATGACCACCAAGGACAGCAGCAGTGGTGGAGTACAGGCAGCTGGAGCCTAGAAGACAAGGTGTGTGCTACAAAGGGCAGAGC
>BDUI01001418.1:44373-58702 GCA_002335545.1 Apodemus speciosus
TGAGGCCACACCCCACACCTCAGTTCTGTGAGGCTCTGATATGCCTATAGACCAGCCATCCTCCTCAGCACACCTGGATCTCAACAGGGTATCAGCTATGAATTTGCATTAATGGCCCTTAAAGGGTCACCGTATATGTTTAGTGGAGCCTCCCTCTAGACTGGGAACTACTCTACACAAACAGGGCAAGGATCAGCTCCAAGTCACACTGATTCTTCAACTCTGCTGGCCTATGCCAGTGCACAGGACAGGCACTTGCGAAAGCCTATGGAACACATGTAGATCCTAAGTATGTCACCAAACCCCCTGGGGAAGGGGCTTCAGCTGTCACAATGTGGTATTCACCAGCATGAGACAAGGAAAGGAAGCCCAGCAAAGGGCTGAGTGTGAAGCCCATCACCATCTGGTAGAGGGGCACACAATTGGGCAGTTCTAGGAGGGTGGGTGACAAGACAGAAGCCTACCTTCATGCAGTCAGAGGGCAGCTGTAGCCTGCCACCTGACTGCCAAACTGTGCTTCCTTTCTCCCTAATCTACCACTCTTGGCCCTCATATGACGGCTCTCACCCTGCACCGCCCTTTGAGAGACAGCCTTATCTTGGCTCATCCTCTGGAACCCTCACCCTGGATGCCACCTCTCTCTTTAGGTGGGAGTGAATGGAGTGCTGGGCTAAGCTGAGCCGCCTCTGCCATGACTTTCCTGCCCCATCAAAGCAGCTCTAACCTGGGATCCCGCTACTGTCTCCCTGTGAGTACAAATCTACACTCTGCTCCTTTGCACACAGTCCCAGCCTAGACCCTCTCACAGAGCTCTGCTTACTTCCAAATTGTTAGGCCCAGATGCCATTCCACAGCCACACCACAAGCCCTCCCTGCACACCATGGCACAAAGAAGGAGAAAGAAGTACAGCCCTTGAGATCCTCACCAGTTCAGGGATGAAGGTCCTGTGTGCTACAGAGTCAGCTCCCTGCTTGATGAGGCTTCTCCTTAGGATCATCACCATGGTAAGGACCTCAGGAACTGGGCTGAATCCCAGGTTGGGCACAGGCCATCTTCAGGTGGACAGACTTGATTAACAATGATACCTGGGTGTTCTGGAGAGGGATGTAATTAGAAACAGCTCCCCATCAGTTGCTGAGATTGGTGACGAAGCCCTCTGCGAATGGCCAAAAGTAGTCAACAACCTGGAAAGACAAAAGACAAGCAACGGGCTCAGGACTAAGAAAGCCTTAGATGTCAAAAGGCACAGCTCAGCCCCTGTAATGCAGAGAACCCCACAGGGATGGAACCATATTCTTACTAAAGGAAGTGGACTCTGGCAGGCCACCAAGGCCTASAATCACGTTTTTAGATCTCTCTTCTCTCTCACACACACATACCCTAGCTAGCCTCAGGTGTATAATATAGCCAATGCTCTGCCAGACACAGTAACAAATTTGGATCCAGTCATGAGACATCTTCAAGACCACAGGTTCTGAGGTGCTAGCAATATGTGGTTCCTGGCAATTCAGCATCTTATCACTGGCTGGGCTGGCTTTGCAGGCACATCAAGCTCACATTAGGACAAGTTTAGACTGGCTAAGGATCAATATTCCTCACCCCCATATCCAATATCAAAGGGGGCAGGGGATCCAGAGCTGGCCACTGGCTTACCTCATCTACCTTGTTATGAAAAATGCTACAGACAAATCAGGAAGGTCTATTTAAAGGCATGTGGCCCATCCCTAACAGTTGTAGCTTTGTCCCTTTCCCCAGAGTGGACCAAATGAAGTGACCGATGAGCTACTGCCCAGACCTCCTCGGTACTGTCACTCGCCAAAAATCATCAGGCAGCCTCCTTGTTCATTATGTCCCATCAAGCAAAGACAGAAACWGCACAGGTTTCTGGGCAGGTCTGAAAAGCCATTCCTTACAAGGTGACTTCTCTGATCTTAATTCCCCATCCCCACCAGTCTGTGGTTCAACTTTCAAAGGAAAGTTACACGGATATAAGGATTGGAAGGTCACCATCAAAACCTAAAAAATAATGGTAATTAATAGTAATAAAGAGCAGCTCCTAATCTGTAATTAAAAACAGAATGTTCAGCACAGGAAAATCTTTTGGAAGCTGCTGTGTAAAAGTAAATTGCACCCTGGTATTTACTTCTCATCCAGCTTGTAAATCATATTTTCCTGTTTACTTCAATTAGACTTTACAGTGGGTGCTATTGAATCTGCTATTACAGGCCAGCTGGTAAGCACAGGAAAATGACCTTCTAACTTCTTCGAAAACAAGGTTCGTCCAAAGTGCAAAATCAGGGATGGGGAGGAGGGTAGTCAATGCATTTATAAAGCCTGACTGTTCAGGAAAGAAGGTCCCTGGTGGTGCTGGGAGACCGGCTCCATGGTTCAGTACCACATCAGTCTACAAACTGTGCGTCCCAACCAAGTGTGATGTGTTTAAAGAAGGAATGTCAAACCATTCTGCTGAGTTCTGGCTCAACAGCAGGGCCAGAAGCGCCTGCTGGCCCCCTGCATGCTTGGATCACGAGCAGGCCAGGAGGGGTGCCCCTAGACTCGCCCTTCAAAGGGGCCCTTTGTACTGCCTCAGCAGGGGAGGCTTGATGGCAACCATYACCTTTCTGGGTGTGAACCTCAACTCAGTTCTAGGGCAGGCAGCCATTGGCATGAGGCCTGGGAGGTAAACTCAMCATTTCCTTCTCTGAGGACTGGTAGGCTCAGTGGTCATAAACTCAGATCCTAAGATCAGCATATCTGTGTTGGAACCCTCACTCTTGAAATATACTGATTTCTCAGTGGGGCTCAGTTTCCCTCTTGGTAAGTAAGAAATTAACACTGGCTGCCCCTAAGGTTATTGTATCCTAGGAAAGCAGAGGTCAAGCCTTTTGCTCTGTACTTGGTTCGTCTRAGAAACCATAGACAGTAGCTCCTACCATTAGTTTCACAGAGGAGCCTGGGAGTCCCAACCCTCTTTCCAGGGATGGACGTCCAGTCATCCTCTCCAGTTTATTTAAATTCCATCAGCAGGGGTCTGCCTGTATTAGAGTCTATCCCTCTGGTGAAACTGGGAGCCAGTAAAAGCAATGCTAAGGAGATCTATTGCCATGGAAACATGACAGCCCTTCCAGCCATAGCTCTGCACAAAGCTGCAAAATGGACCTCCCCCTGTAGCCCCTACAAAGCAGAGTTGGCAGAGGCARCACTAGGGGTGGAGCACTATAAGCACCTGTGTACCTGAGTGGTCAGTAAATGACCATAGGTCTGGAGAAGGAARGAGTGTGGCTTCACCCTTGCCCTCACGGCTCTGAAAAGAGGCAGCACTATATACAAGCTGAGAGGAGAGGGAAGGGCAGTGGAGGGGGGTATTAAAGCCCAGGGCAGGAACACCCTGGCTGCCCACTCACAGGGGACTGGTTAAATAAACTATAGTAGAGTTGTGTGGTAGAAGGCTGTGTGGCCTTTAGAACAGTTGTAATGAAGCAGTCAGAACATGATGTGGGGAATGGTATGCATGCTGGCAGCCACGCGCAGAACAAAGAGCTGAAAAGACCCTGAGCTCTGAGAGCCATGCTGAATGCAGACTTTATTCTGCAACATGGTGGCTGGACCTGGCTTCTGGAATCTGCTGGAAGAGTCTTTGCCCTTTACATGGCCCAGCACAATCCCTTGAACAGAGTCAAGCTCAGCACGCTCTTCTGGAATTAGGCTAAGTCACAGCAGCTTCTTTGAGTCTGGGTATATATAGACCTGGAGAGGCTAATCCAGACYAGCAGAGCTTGGCACAATCTGAAGTTGCCTAGGATTCTTTTGACCAGTAGCACAGGCTCAAACCCCATCAGGGAATGCTGGTACCTGTCTAGTGACTTAGACCAGTGTAAGAAGACCTCTTTCCAGAGAGRTGATTCCAGGAGGGTGGGTGACAAGACAGAAGCCTAGCTGTCTTTGAAGCTGTCTTCTGTCTTGGAGGCTGCCGCCTGAGCACGGAGCCTGCTTGAACCAGTTGGTTTTCTCTGTAACCTTACTCAGAGCAGCTTCTATCTACTGAGTGCTACTGTTGTGTCTCGAAGGGTTCACCAGTTCCCAGTACAGCCATGTTAAGAGGGCGTAGGGTAGGGGCACCGTCCTTTAGCAGGTATCTTGGGACTGAGTTAATTTAAAAAAAAATAAAAGGTTATAAAAGCACATGCCTGGCCACACCCAGCCACTCCCATCTTACCGTATAKTCTCTCCCTTTCCACATAATGTGGTACCATTTGCCTCCAACCTTTCAGAGCTGAGCCAATCCTTCAGTCATACCATGAATCCTTCCCTCTTAATAAAGTCTATTCTTCATAAAGTTACCCAGYCTCGGTTATTTTATCATAGCAGCAGCAAATGAACTAACAAGTCAGGCATCATAGCTCATGCCTATAATCCCAAAATTTGAGAGGTGGGGGCAGAAGGACTAGGAGTTCAAGACCAGCTTCAGACATATCCTACTCCATCTGAAACTAACACCACCCCAAAATAAAATAAATACAATCACATACTATCTAGTAAAAGCTGTTTTACACACATTAGCTGTAAAGTAGGCTCATGTATCCCCATTTCATAGCCACATGAAGATGCTCACCAGCATTGAGTCCAAAAGCTGGGATCTGATCCCTGGTAGATCAGCTCCCACACTTGTAACTTCCCACGGGTGCCCACCTGTCCATCCCACATGTGTCCTTCAGAAACCCACTCAGGCAACTACTACACGGCCTAGCAATCGATTGGATTCCTCAGCGTTTATCCTGAAAAATTAAACATGGTCACCTCAAAGCCTGCCACAAATGCCTTATTCATAACAGTCAAATCAGGAAACCATCCAAATGCCCTTCAGTGGTGAATGGTTAAACAGCGGCTCATCCACTTTAGGGAATACTGCTCAGCAGAAAAGGAGTCTCACACTCCAACAGCTCCCAAAGAACTATTCTGGGCTTAAAGAAGTGGCTCCCCTAGGGTTAAACTGGTTTATGATACCATTTGTAACAAACTCTTGAAATGATAAAATTGTAGAATTGAAGGCTAGCAGTTGTCAGGAGTTTGGAAGATGGTGGTGTCAGAAAAGCAACACAAGATACACTGGGGAAGATGGAAGTGCTCCGACCTCCACTGCTCCATGACTATTTCCTGTTTCTGATGCTGGGCTTCAGTCTTACAAGCCATTTCTATTAGGGGAAACAGGGAAAGGCACCCAGTAGCACAGCGCTGACAGGGTAAGGCTGACTCACACCCAGGCCTGCTCCTTGGCTGCTTCCCGCCTCAGCACACTCACACTTTCTTCTCTGCCCCTCTGTTTGATATAGGGCCTTATCCTATGGACCAGGCTGGCCTCAAACTCATTTTGTAGCCCAGGCTGGCCTCAAATTAATCATAATCCTCTTTCCTCAGTCCCTTGAGTTNTGATTCCAGGAGGGTGGGTGACAAGACAGAAGCCTAGCTGTCTTTGAAGCTGTCTTCTGTCTTGGAGGCTGCCGCCTGAGCACGGAGCCTGCTTGAACCAGTTGGTTTTCTCTGTAACCTTACTCAGAGCAGCTTCTATCTACTGAGTGCTACTGTTGTGTCTCGAAGGGTTCACCAGTTCCCAGTACAGCCATGTTAAGAGGGCGTAGGGTAGGGGCACCGTCCTTTAGCAGGTATCTTGGGACTGAGTTAATTTAAAAAAAAATAAAAGGTTATAAAAGCACATGCCTGGCCACACCCAGCCACTCCCATCTTACCGTATAKTCTCTCCCTTTCCACATAATGTGGTACCATTTGCCTCCAACCTTTCAGAGCTGAGCCAATCCTTCAGTCATACCATGAATCCTTCCCTCTTAATAAAGTCTATTCTTCATAAAGTTACCCAGYCTCGGTTATTTTATCATAGCAGCAGCAAATGAACTAACAAGTCAGGCATCATAGCTCATGCCTATAATCCCAAAATTTGAGAGGTGGGGGCAGAAGGACTAGGAGTTCAAGACCAGCTTCAGACATATCCTACTCCATCTGAAACTAACACCACCCCAAAATAAAATAAATACAATCACATACTATCTAGTAAAAGCTGTTTTACACACATTAGCTGTAAAGTAGGCTCATGTATCCCCATTTCATAGCCACATGAAGATGCTCACCAGCATTGAGTCCAAAAGCTGGGATCTGATCCCTGGTAGATCAGCTCCCACACTTGTAACTTCCCACGGGTGCCCACCTGTCCATCCCACATGTGTCCTTCAGAAACCCACTCAGGCAACTACTACACGGCCTAGCAATCGATTGGATTCCTCAGCGTTTATCCTGAAAAATTAAACATGGTCACCTCAAAGCCTGCCACAAATGCCTTATTCATAACAGTCAAATCAGGAAACCATCCAAATGCCCTTCAGTGGTGAATGGTTAAACAGCGGCTCATCCACTTTAGGGAATACTGCTCAGCAGAAAAGGAGTCTCACACTCCAACAGCTCCCAAAGAACTATTCTGGGCTTAAAGAAGTGGCTCCCCTAGGGTTAAACTGGTTTATGATACCATTTGTAACAAACTCTTGAAATGATAAAATTGTAGAATTGAAGGCTAGCAGTTGTCAGGAGTTTGGAAGATGGTGGTGTCAGAAAAGCAACACAAGATACACTGGGGAAGATGGAAGTGCTCCGACCTCCACTGCTCCATGACTATTTCCTGTTTCTGATGCTGGGCTTCAGTCTTACAAGCCATTTCTATTAGGGGAAACAGGGAAAGGCACCCAGTAGCACAGCGCTGACAGGGTAAGGCTGACTCACACCCAGGCCTGCTCCTTGGCTGCTTCCCGCCTCAGCACACTCACACTTTCTTCTCTGCCCCTCTGTTTGATATAGGGCCTTATCCTATGGACCAGGCTGGCCTCAAACTCATTTTGTAGCCCAGGCTGGCCTCAAATTAATCATAATCCTCTTTCCTCAGTCCCTTGAGTTYTGGGAGTATAGCTGTGCACTACCATACCTAGCCCGGGCTTCTCGCTGATACCACAGGGACAGGAACAGCTTTGCTCTTTCACACAAGTCCTCCCTAACAGGAAATTGTCTCACTTTTCTTCTATATACTTCAGTGAGGTTCGTGGGCTTACACTCTTGAAAGCAGCTATGGGATAGCACTTGTAGGCCAGGCACTTGGCTTCCAGAGAATGGTGCTGAGCACCCGTGGAACATCTGTGGCAGGAGTGCATGCTAAATGAATTAACACACGGAAGCTCTGCAAACTACACAATTCCCCATGAGTCTTAAGGTTGCAAGAGTTCACTGAGGGGAGGTGTCCATCATCCACTTTGAAAGGTTATTCCTTTAAAAGAAACTGACCACACTGGAAATTGCCACAACAACTGAACGTTTCCTCCTTTAACATCTTTATTCAGTCTGTGTGGTTGTACAGGCAGCAGTATCTCAGTGTCTTAAAAACAGAACCCTAACCGGAACCGAAGCATGGACTTGGCCACAGACACTGATTTTCCTGACAGTGTCTTAGCATTCCACTTCCCCTCTCATTAAGCAAAGGAAGCAGGAGGGGATGGCACGACCACAAGGTCTTTGTGAAGGTCTTATGCACACTGACGCTCGTGACAAGTTATCTGGAGACGATCCAGGAACAACTTATGAACATGTGGGGGGAGTACATGTCTCCATGATCACACCGTCTTCTATCAGATTCTGTAACAAGTTGGAAGCATGAGCAGAGCTGAGGCAGCAGGGTCCTGCAGCCTGCTCGCTGGCTGCCGAGAGAAGGGAGCCACACCAGTGGGGCGCCCTTCCTTGTTGATGGTATAACTAAGCCAGCTATGTTTGGACAATGGGCATGGAAAGCTGCTTAGGGACTTCGTCCAGAGCGCTTCCTTCCAGACCAAGAAAGACACTTCAGTTTCAGCCCGAGGAAAGTCCTGAGAATGTGTAGCCCCACCACTGTACACACTTCAGTTCAGCCCAGACTCCTCAGTACTCATGAAAGATTGATTAGGAAAGACAGGGAAAAAAGAGACAAACACAAACCTCTGTAGTCAGAATTTAACATTAAGGATATGCTTGGTACCAATGCTGATTTAAGAAAAACCCACAATGGAAACAGTATCCACGAAATGCTGTGTGTGTATCTGTGATACGTGTGTATGTGTGTATAGTGTGTGGTGTATTTGCACATTATTTTTTGAGACAAGGTCTCTCACTAAACCTGGAGCTTACCTATTTGACAAGCCTCAGCTTAGATCTACTAAACACAGAGCTTCAGTTCATAGCTGCTTGAACTCCAAAGGCTGTCATCTACTAGACTCTAAGGAAATGGCTCAGTCAATAATGTGYTTGCCTTGCAAACATGAAGAACTGAGTTAAATTTCTAGAACTTACTTGAAAAAGAAACAAAGAAAAGAAAAGAAAAGAAAAGAAAAGAAAAGAAAAGAAAAGAAAAGAAAAGAAAAGAAAAGAAAAGCCTATAGCTTTGCATGTAGTCCCAGCACTAGGGAAGCAGAGGCAAGAGGATCCGCTCAGGCACACTGGCTAGCTGAGCCTGCTTGGCAAGTTCTGACTAATTAGAGAGACCCTGTCTTAAAATACACATGCACGCATGCATGCATGCAAACACACATACAGACTCTCACAGCTACATATACACCTATACCTACCCGTGTGCACATGCACATACCCATGCACACATTTACATGCATAAAAACACACACAGTGCTTTAATATGAAATGGTTCATACTCCTCTTGAAGGCAGCTCTTCTTAAGCAATCTAGGGCAAGCACCAGTCCTCTAGAATCTAGGTTAGCACAACTGCACAGGCCACACTGCAGGCAGCAGGAACGAACAGGGGAGGGTTGTCTTGAAGGTGAAAGAGGGATACAAAGCCATCACTTTTCATCTTTATCTGCACAGCTCAGTTAAGTGCAAGCGGAAGGTCACATGTCCCAGGCATGAAGGGAGTTACACTACTCCAGCCAGAATCTGTGCTCATTCACCCTCTCAGTGCCCCCTGGGCCTATGTCTCCCACTGTATGCCTACCATAGCACATTCTACCCTTCTCTCAAAGTTCACATGTAATGTGTGCAACTTAGGTGTGGCCCTGCTTCAGTCATCCTCAAACTCAGTATTGAGCCACACAGCGGGTGCCTCATCAATGTCTATCTGCTAATCAAGGCTGAGGATCAGCACCAGAAAGCTGGAAAGCCTTACAGCTGTACTTCCAAGATCAGTCCAAGGTGAGCCACATGGCCCTGCACAGCTTACACTACTTTGCTAATATACAAGGTAGTGCATAAAACCGTATTCTAGTGATCTCGGGTATCAGGTTAGGGAACAATGTCCTCTCTGGGGGTCACAGAAACACCCTACATCTACTGAAACCCTTAGCACATGTCAGAGAGTACTTACTAAATCCTTGCTAACTGGCTAAAAAAAAAAAAAAAAAAAGTCCTGTAACTGCACTGCTGGTGCTGGGCACTCAAGGGATGACGGGTATTTCCTTCCTGCAATTGCAAAGTACACTGTCATTTGTAAACGAAGAAGGCTGCCTCCTCAACCCCTGTGCCTGCTTCAGAATGAAGCATGTCATAAAAGCTGTTCTCTTCAGTCGTGGGATGAATACATGTTTCCTTGCCCATTATTTCGGGTAATCAAAGTCCACTGGAGTCTCATATTTGAGGAAGACCTGGAAGTTACAGTGTACACCTAGAAAGGGGCCTGGCCTTTGCCTCTCTTTCCCCCTCTTAATAGAGGGGAGGAAACAAAACACAATAGTAAATTAAATTTTCTAGAACATTCCAATCACTGGCTCACTGTCACAGGGATTTTCTGTTCTTCTTAAGCAAACATTTCAAGAGGGGAGGGAATGACATTATTCCAAGACACAGATATGCTGTGATGGAGAGCAGAACAAATCTACATTATGGGAACAAGAGGGCCCATGGTGTGTCTTGATACTGAGGCCAACAGTATCCTTGGCCTGTCAAGCGCTTGTTTATCGATGAGAAATAACGAAGAGATGGACAGGTTCCTATGTGCATTCCTCCAGCTCTCCCCACAAGCCACGTGAAGGAGCTTGCTGCAGCCTGGAGTGTGCTAAGCCATCTCAAAAGGAAGGAAACAGGAACAGGTCACGGGGAACTAGTACTTACGGACAACATGGAGCTGCACAGCACCTTCTCCTCCAAGCCAGGATGAAGAGTGGAATGGGAAGAAGAGGATTGTGACAGGACAGAGCCCTAGGGATAAGCTACAGCAATGTTAAGCCACTTAGCCTAAGACAACCATGACCTACCTGCTCATCAGTCAGACCTATTTCTATTATACCAAATTTAATCAATCCATGATTTACAAAAGAGGTGAGGGGTGAAAAAAAATTAAAGACAAAACTAAAAATGGAGACATTCAGACAAGAGGCAATGTGGACTGTGAGGGTGGGATGGGGCTCAGGAAGTGTGGACTCTGGCCCTAGCAATGCCGCTTACTGGCCAGCAACGCCTTATCTGCCAAGTCACTTCCCTTTAAGCCTAGTCGCCCTCACCTGACACATGGGCAGCTGGGTCAGTCTAGCTCTATCAGAAATCCAGTACAGGAACATAGCTGCTACGTGGCTCTATGCCTCTTTGAACCCCAGTTTCCTTACCTGTTACATGCACATGGGAATCCCACACTGGTCCCAGAACAAATCACTATCCTGGGGTGTGTTCAGTTCCACTATCCTAGTACCACTCACAACTGATAGACAGTGTTCAAGCCTCAAGAAACAGAGCAATAGCAAAAGCCAAATCCTCGTTGGCTGCCACAGGGCCCAAAATGTGACATACACACGTTAGCATATTTTGGTGAAGGCAAGAGCCTTCTGAATTATAAGAGTTTCTTGAGAAAAGAACAAATTAGCCATTGGCCAGTTCTGACACTTCCCAGGACAAGAATTTCCTTCTCTTCCCTTCTACAAAATTTAACAATAACAACAACAACAACAAGTCGGCCTGTGTACACATGTGTATGCACATTAATGTGTGACAATGCAGGTACATACATGTCATGACATGTGTGTGGGGTCAGGTGGTAACTTTGAGTGTTTGTCTTGATTCCTGGCTTCAGACAGGAATTCCTACTGTTCATAACTGTATACTCCAAGCTGGCTGGCACATAAGCTTCTAGGGATTCTCCCATCTCACCTTGGGAGCCCTGGGATCAATGATATGCACTATTGCGCTAGCTGTAGTTTTAGAGATCTAAACTCAGCTCCTCACATTTGCATGGCAAGTACTTTACCCACTCAGCCATCTCCTCAGCTCGGGAAATGCTTATGAGATAGATGTAGGGCCCTTCTGTAGAAATGTGCTTTCCTTCTTGTATGCCAACCCACCCTAGCCCAGGGTCCACCACAGCTTTCCTAACAGTATGGCTTCAGTGATCAGCCTAATAAGGGAAAGCATGGTTGCTACCCCTGTGCTTGTAACAGACCAAAGGCCACACAAGACCGAGGCATTAAGCAGAGAGGACCTCTTAACCACTGTCACTTAGGGCACTGACAAGATGGCAGCGGTCTTTATCACAGAAGCAGAGAGGTGAATGGATCCAGCATTCTCATTCAAACCAGGATCACACCTATTTTGTGTGTGATACACTGGAGGTAATATTGGGAACAGACCTCCGAGCTCTGAAGGAGCCACAATAGACACGAAGGCCACGAACTTTCCCATCCACCACCCACACAGAAAGCACAGTAAAGACTTCAGGACTTCCCCTTCCTGATCAGGTGGTTTCAGACCCAATCTATTTTGCAGAGTTGGTACAGAAATTAATCAGAGTAACCAATCACACTTGAGCTTTCTGTCTTTTCTCCTCTATCCTACATCACTGCAACTTCAAGTTCAAGAACACCATCAGCTGCCAAAACAACATCTGAGAGGCTCAGCTCTGTCTATGACAAACAGACAAGAACCACTGAAGTAGCAGCCGTCTTGGGTCATACTGCCAGAACCATCCATCTGGTCCCCAGGATTGGGAGGGTTCCAAAGGGCAGGATCAGCTCCAGGAAGCCCACTCCAGCATCGGCTGCAGCATCACAGCAGGAGGGCACTCTATGTACAACAGCAACCATCTGTCAGCAGACAGACCAAAATATCACTGGACTCTGGCATTTTTCGACAGAGAAGAGACTCCCACTAAAGGCTTCACTAAGTCTTAATTCTATGCTCAGTCCAGGTACTTAGACTACTGAACAGGCCATGGAATTAACAGGAGAAATTTGGAGGTGCAACTGCTCACTGGGTTTTCCTTTCTATGTTTGACAGGGTGTGGAGTCAGAAGAAAGGACAAGTATCTCATTTGCAAATTCTTCTCCACTTCCCTCTACACAAAGTCACCTGTAAAAGATGAGAGTG
Organism: Apodemus speciosus; assembly: GCA_002335545.1. Classification (NCBI taxonomy): domain Eukaryota; kingdom Metazoa; phylum Chordata; class Mammalia; order Rodentia; family Muridae; genus Apodemus; species Apodemus speciosus. Next base: position 56,754 of record BDUI01001418.1, read on the forward strand.
TAGACCTGGGGCAGAATCTTTGGCTGGCTAAAGAGGAAACAGCCTAGCCAACCACTCACCCAGGCGAGAAACAAGGCATCTTGGGAAGCTATCTAGTCTCTTTCAAGCCTTAAACCAATCTCTGCACATCTCTAAGAGATTCAAAGGACCCTGAAAGAGTTAACCCAATTCCCAAAGATGAATTCGCCATCTTCCTCATCAAAAATAACCTATGCCCCAGAAGAAGCAGAAATTTGTTCTAGTGTTTGTCCAAAACATATCCTAAAGTGCTTGACACACAGCCAAGGCCACCAGCTGCCGCTGTACTTATCGTACTATTGCTGTCATCCCCCAGCGGCACCATCGGAACCAGGTTTTGGTGCAGATGTCCTTGATCCCAGGAAGCCCACTCACTGCGTCAGCAGCAAGGCTCACTGCAGGCTTTGAACACTCCACCTCCACGCGCCTCCCAAACCAAGTAAGTAGCTTAGCTCAGACATGTAGCCATATGGAAAAGGACAGCTCTGCAAACCACTAACACTGACAGCCTGAATCATGAGCCAGGCTAGGGCGGTGTTTCACGCTCTCAGACTTAAAAATAACGACAGGGATTGGAGATATGGCTCAATGGTTAGGAGCATTTACTGCTCTTGCAGAAGACCCAAGTTAGGTTCCCAGTACCCAAATGGTGGCTTATAACATTTAACTCCAGTTCTAAGATATCTGACACCTTGTTAAGGCCTCCAAGGGCTCTTGTATACCCACAGTGCATAAAACTCAAGTAGGCTCACAATGTCTGCATACAAATAATAAATCATTTAAATAATGATATCACAGTTAACCACGAATGAGATCAGAACAGATGAAATTTAATAGATAAGGACAGGTGAGAGCCTGGCACTTGGGCACAAAATCCATGCTTAGTCAATGGTATCTGGAGATCCTGGAATGTCTATCTGATCAGTAAGTGCATCAGTTGATTCAACCAAGCTTATCGAGCAAGTATTTTGGGTGTGCTGGGATTGTGGTAAGGTAGAAGACACAGCCATCTAGAACCACATTCTCTGCTTCAGGAAGTGGGAATCAGTAATGGTTGATGGATGAGTAAATGAAATCACTTAGAGGGAAAGCTCACACCTGAGGGGCTGAGGACATGCTCTAGCAGGAAATGCCTACCATGAGAGCAAGCAGACCTGAGACCAAGCCCTTAGAACACACAGAAAGCTGTGGGTGGTGACGGTCTGTAATCTCATCTCTGCTGAGGCAGGAACAACAGAACCCTGGGGCTCACTGGCCTTAGCCAGCCCAGCCTGAGTGGCAAGATCCAGGTCCCAGGGGAAGAAGCTTTCTCAAAAAACAAGTTGGAGGTGGAGTTTGATTCCCAACAGCTGGTTAAAACATCTGTACACAATGGGGTGCACTTGTAATCTCAGTCTCAGAGAGGCTGAGCCAGGTGGATTCTCCGGGCTCACTACCCAGATTAGTCACATCAGTGAACTCCAGGACTCAAGGAGGGATCTCATCTCAAAAAACAAAGTGGATGACTGCTGATTAACAACACCTAAGGTTGACCTCTGGTCACACACACACACACACACACACACACACACACACACACACTACACACACACCACACACATATACACACCACACCACACACATACACACACATATACCACACACATACACACACATATACTACACACACACCACCCACAGACATACCACACACATATACACACATATACACCACATATACACATGCACACGCCACATATATATATATACACAAACATTCACACACACTACACACACATACACATATCACACACACCACATACACATACCACGCACACCACATACACATACCACGCACACCACATACACATACCACGCACACCACATACACACACATACACACACACACACTTTAAAAAGAGAAAGTCCATGCTTAATAACAAATGGTGTAA
>BDUI01001418.1:59807-78342 GCA_002335545.1 Apodemus speciosus
AAGAAGGAGAAGGAGAAGGAGAAGGAGAAGGAGAAGGAGAAGGAGAAGGAGAAGGAGAAGGAGAAGAAACTAATATAAATAAAATATAAGGGCTATTGAGATGGTTTGGTCAGTAAAGTGTTTGGTATACAAGCATGAGGACCTGAATTTGGAACCCTTAATACCTATGTAAAAAATAAGGTACTGCAGTATATGCTAAGTATACCTCAGCACAGGGTCAGGAAGGGGTATAGAAAAAGGTAGAGAGTGGAGCTCACTGGCCAGCCAGTCTGTGAGCTCTAGGTTCAATGAGAGACTGTCTAAAAACAACCCCAAAAGCATAAGGTGGGGCAGTATTAGCGAGTATACCTACCTCTAGACTCCACACACATGCACACATGCATGCATAMCCATACCTACATATATAAAAAGAATACGGAAGCTTACCAGCTTTACACAATGACTTGCACATGCATGGACTAGTTCTGCCAGATTAACAAGAAGATGGGCATGGCTGGGGGATCCAGACTGCTTTCCACAGATGAGCTGGTGCCATGCGCACGCGCTGCTGTCACTTAAAACACAGGAAGCTCCTATAGCCTTGTTTCATGCCTTGAGACCTCTACTCACTGTCTGGCTGGGACTTGTTCACCCTCTTCCAACTGCCCTCTTCGACTCTAAACTAACCACCTTCAAGCTCACTCCAACTATAGGAAGCCCCCTCTACCCTGAGACAGGCCCTCAGGCTCTGTATCACTCTGGGCTTCAAACAAAGTTACCTGTGAGCTTCTAGTAGGAACAGAACCTATCCTTAAGTCAGTCCCAGCCACAGTACCTGGCAGGCAGGGCTACTCAGAAGATGTCTGCTGAAAAGAAACAAGGCCAGGCGTGGTGAGGCCTGCCTGTGAGTCTGAGCCCTTGGGAAGCAGCAGCAGGAGGAACACTAGGAGCTGGAGGGCCCCCTGGGCTACAGGGCACAACCTGATTTGGTTTTGTGTTTTTAGAAATAGTGAACGCCACACTCACCAAACCATGTCAAGTCTCAGCTTTGCTGCCAAAAAGTGCTGAGATGTCTCCAGCTTGTGGTGGTTTCCATGTTATCAAATAGTGCTATTAACACTAACTCAAAACCTTAAACCTCCTCACTCACAGAAGACCAAGCTTGAAGCCCTGGCACCACAGCAGAGGAGCAGGTCAGAATGCCTACTGGAACCCCCCAACACACACACACACACACACACACACACACACACACACACACCCCACAGACCTACAACTCAGTCTTGGGCTTCTAGAGCCAAAGGCCTGCTCACACCTAGTCATAGGCAATCGTAGAGCAGAGACCTGCCCCAAGCTGTTTCCTGTACGTTCGGTGTTTAGAAAGTGCTGACTAAAGCCAGAGCAGAGGTAAGGCAGTGTCTACAGGCTAGCCTTAGGCCAGGCAGCGTCATCTGAAGGAACCCCACAGAGGGCCAAGGGGCAGAGCTATCCCAAGGAGTCAAGCACTCCTGTGCCGCTGCATCCTGGGTGACTCCAACTGCACAGGCAGACCCTGCACAGATCCTTCCTGTGTCTCCTCCTTCGTTATGTCATCCTAGCATCAGAGTCCTGTCCCAAATCAGCTCTCACTGGACTAACTGTTCTGGGGACCTAATGTTCACACAGGACAACTACAGGCATAACAGATGCCACAGGAGGAGTGTCCGGCGCAGAGGGATGAGCCAATAATTCCTAGAAGACAGGTAGAGGGCTGGGATTTCCTGGAGGTGGTGTGAGTGTTGGGATGTACAGATGGATAGGAGTTCAACAGTCAGTATTGGGCTCAGAGAATTCTAAGAGGAAGCCACCAAGTGACATGTCTGACACTCTATCCAACAAACTGCAGGCAAGCTGGGAGTTGAGGATTCTCTCTTAGTTCTAGGTCAGCAAGGCTCATACCAACAWTCCTCATGAGGCTCAGAGAGGTTTCTGCTTCACAGGGTGGCCAGGGTACCACCACTCTCATCATTTTATTCTGCCCTAACTTGCAGTCTGCCCACCAGACCCCAGCTTGCTTCTTCTATAGACTTCCAGACAAATGGCCTAAGCTTCAAGGCTGTGGTGTACTCAAATGAACAAAGTCAGGTGACCCAGAGGATCCTGGGAGTGTCTCCAAAATTCCCCTTTCATACAATAGCCACATAAGGACTCAAAAGCTGCAGAACAGCTATTCCCATCTTCTAGCACAGCAATCCCGTGCTGACCCACATGGCTCACCCGTTACACCACAGACAATACGMCAATTGTGCTCTCCCCTGGGGAAGGAGAGTGGCCACACAGAGCCTCATATGAGAACATCATGATGGTCTCAAGCACCACAGTCATAAATGTGTGCTCAAGCCATGTGCAGGGCACGCGCTCCCCACGTGTTCTTAGAGCTATGAAAGCACAAGGGCCAACGCGCCACAGCTGTGGGAGCTGAAAGTGGAGGGCACAGCCTTGGGACAGCAAAGGGGAGTTGTTCCAACTGCGACCAACCTAGTATCTTCCAGCTCTTAAGGAGCAGGAGAGCAAGGGAGGGAGGGAGAGACTCCTTTATAAAGCAAAACTGAATGAGCTGGCTCAGTGAGTAAAAGCACTTACTACTCAAGAATGGTGATCTGAGTTCAATTCCTAGGAGGAAGGAGAGAACTAACTCTGTAAAGTTGGTCTCAAAGTTCCACAAGCATGCTGTGGGATGTACGCCCCCTCCCCACACACACTATTTTTTTTAACTGACAAGAAGGTAAAGTGACTCCCTGCTGCCTGCCAGCTAGCGCACCCTTTTCRGTGTACACAGGCTAGCCGTGATTACAGACTTACTCCATTTGGCTTTCAGTTGTCAATCTCAGCAAGCACTAAATCTCCACAGCCACCTTCAGTCCAAGCACTGGCTGCGCTGCACGGTCTGAAGCACATACTTTCTTTGCTCTCAACCTCACTCTCCAGCCAGTATTGGGTCTTTCGCTTCCAGAAGCTCAGGTAAAAGACTCCCACCACTACACAGGGTCCCTGAGTTCAGGCCACTTGGGACAATAAAGTTCCAACACAGACTGACGGCTGTTGTGGGGAATCTTGAGCATTTCAGAGAACAAACTTAATGCTGATGGTTCTGCCAGTCACTCAACCACAGTCTTTCTTGGGGAGAACAGGTAAAATAAACCTCTCTGAGAAACCAAGGTTTCAAACTCAAAGGCACTATGGTCATCTCCTTTTGCATCCAAAGTCCAGATAAAGAAAGTGAGGGGACAGGGATGGACAGTGGGTAATGCATGTAAGAGACGACTACCTCACAAGGCAGGTAGGAACCCTAAGTTAGCCTCTATGCCTGGGTTAAACACACACTGACGGCTGCTTCAACGGCAGCAACAGCAGCATCACCGGAAAGATCCTTCCTTAGAAACAGAATTCCAGTCCTTAGGGAGGACCAAAATGTATCAGAAACACTCAGAGGTGGCCAGCAGTGACCATTTAAGAAGATTCAAGAACCCAAGCAACAGGGGTGGCAACGTGCAAAGAGAAAGTCAGGCCCCATGAAGGTTGCACCTCCTGTAGAAAGTCAAGAGGCCAGGAGGGGCAGGGACCCTGCAGCCCACCCAGCACTTCCTCCAGACCAGGACCTGAGGCACAAATCTTCCCAACTGTCTCCACAACACACTCAGGGAGAACTCTGGCATTGTCTGGTCTTTGAGCCCTGACTCGAGAGACTTGGCCTAACAAATGAAGGGACAGAGCCAACCCTGAAACTTGGGATGTGCTGACCATTGTGAATGGTGGGCACAGAGGAGAACAACAAATTTCTGCCAAAAACCAGGGGAGACAAGAGGGCTCTCAAGCCATGTGACATATGCCACACATCTCTCAATTCAGCTGCAAACTGAAGATGACACTGAGAGGCCCGAACAGGACAAAAAAGAATTTGCAGAGGATCTGTGGCCAGAGGAGGAAATAACAGAGCTGGGTGACATAAGACTAGCTGCTATCAGATTTGAGGGAGAGAGAAAAACATTCTTTTTTAAATTTTTAAAAACTCTTGTATGTTTGTGTATTTTGCTTACATCTGCGTTAAGTGCACGCAGAGCCCATGGGGGTCGGCAGTGGGCATCAGATGCCCTGGCTCCTCTAGGAGAGTGCTCTTAACCACTGAGCTGTCTCTCATCCCATAGAGTTCCACCCTGCCCCCCTTTTTTGTTTTGTTTTGTTTTGCAAGACAAAGTTTTTCTATGTAGCCCTGGCTGTCCTAAAACTTGATCTGTTGACCAGGCTGGCCTTGAATTCAGATCTGCCTGCCTCTGCCTGCTCGGTGCTGGGATTAAATGTGTATGTCACGACCTCAAGGACTGCTTCATTCTTAATTGCCATGTGCACTCTTTAATTCTACGATCTCACTAAACCTCTGCTGAAAAGCAYAAACTAGAAGAATCTGCAAGGCACATTCAGTCTCTCCTTGGCAGCTCTTCCTTACCACCATCTACTTTATACATGGCAGCTAGACAGCCTGTCAAGAGACGTTAAAGACAAAAATCCTTATTTTAGAAGGAATCGTGCAGTGTCTGTGAAAATTGTGAAGGTACTTTTCAGACTCAGAAGATTAAATGGGGTAAAGCACCTTGAGGGACATTATGAGGGGAAGGAACAAAAGAATCCCTCGGTTGGCCTCATGAAGTGACTCAGAGACACCACAGAGCTGATGGGTCCTAGGTTAAGACTGGCCCTTGGGATTTAGAGAACATGTGTGCACTTACATTAACAGTTATTGTGGAAGCATACAATATCTGARCTCCTGCTCACTTGAGAGTTTCCTTACAGGTAGAGCAGTTTGGATAATGTTCGAAAGAGCAATCTGTAGAGCATTTCTACCAGCCACCACCATTCACCACTGCTAACTCTGTAGCAAATGACCTGGTGAGAGAAGCTTTGAACCTGTCTTCTGAATGTCTTAACCACTCCAGCAAACTCAAATGTTTGCTGGGGCTGCACAGGGAAGAGATGAGGAGATAGCTGYACAGGGAAGGAATAATACTGTGTTCAGATGATATGCCTACCAACAGCAAAGCACTTTGGGTACACATAAATTCGGTGCAGCTTTGAGGGAGAGGCTCCAGACAACAAGAACCCTCCAGCTTATTAATAGAAACCAAAATGCTACATTATACTTTGTGAAATCTTGTGATGTTTAAATCTTGTCAAGCAATTAAAATATTAGCAAGGCATGTTGGCACATGCTTATAACTGTAGCAACTGATAGGTATAGGCAGAAGACTAAGAATTCAAGACCAACTCTGACTGCATAACAAACTGGAGACAGGTCTGGACTACATGGTCAGCCAGTGTAAAAACAGGGTGGTGGGTAGAGGCTGTGAGATGTGTCAGTAGGTAACGGTGTTTGAGTTTGATCCCAAGAACCCATATAAAGGTAGGACAAAAGGGGGTAGAGGGGTGGCTACTCTTCCAGAGTACCTGGCTTCAATTCCCAACACCTACACAGTGGCTTACAACTGTAACTCCAGTTCCTGCAGCTCCTGGGAAGTGGACATTCTCTTTTGGCTTCCACAGGCATTGCATGTGTGTAGTGCACAGACAAACACAAAAGTAAAACACCCATATACGTGATTTTTTTWAATTTTTAAGTGAAGAGAACCAACTCCATAGCATTTTGCTGTGACTTCCACATGTGCTCCAGAGCATACACATTCACACGTAATGATAATAAATAAAAATTTTAAGACAAATGATTTAAAAATCAAAGGATAGAGCTGGAGAGATGACCAGCAGTTAAGAGAGAATATTACTACTACTATAGAGGACCCGAGTTCAGTTCCCAGCACTGAAGCCAAGTAGTTGACAACTGCCTGGAACTCCAGCTCTACTGGCATCAGATACCTGAACCCATATGTATACATGCACGCACGCACACACACACACACACGCACACACACACACACACACACAAACACACACACACATACACACATTCATATTCTCTCTCTCTCTCTCTCTCTCTCTCTCTGAAAAACAAAACAATTCTTTTCTTTTTTTAAAGCAGGGAGTTGGGGCAACCAGAAGTCCAAAGACTGGTAAATCATCATCAGGCCAAAGAACTGTAAGGACATCTAGCTCCCAGAGCACCACTGTGCAAACTGTGATCTTAACGATGATAACTATTTGGATCCCTAAAGACCCCTGGACACTTGTAAGTTTTCACATTGGTTCGAAGAGCCATAGGGACTAACTCTGGTCTTGGAAATCCACAGGCATATAGACCCCTCTGCATCACTCCCCAGCTTACGCTGAGTTACCTGAAGGCCTCNCTCCTGCTCACTTGAGAGTTTCCTTACAGGTAGAGCAGTTTGGATAATGTTCGAAAGAGCAATCTGTAGAGCATTTCTACCAGCCACCACCATTCACCACTGCTAACTCTGTAGCAAATGACCTGGTGAGAGAAGCTTTGAACCTGTCTTCTGAATGTCTTAACCACTCCAGCAAACTCAAATGTTTGCTGGGGCTGCACAGGGAAGAGATGAGGAGATAGCTGTACAGGGAAGGAATAATACTGTGTTCAGATGATATGCCTACCAACAGCAAAGCACTTTGGGTACACATAAATTCGGTGCAGCTTTGAGGGAGAGGCTCCAGACAACAAGAACCCTCCAGCTTATTAATAGAAACCAAAATGCTACATTATACTTTGTGAAATCTTGTGATGTTTAAATCTTGTCAAGCAATTAAAATATTAGCAAGGCATGTTGGCACATGCTTATAACTGTAGCAACTGATAGGTATAGGCAGAAGACTAAGAATTCAAGACCAACTCTGACTGCATAACAAACTGGAGACAGGTCTGGACTACATGGTCAGCCAGTGTAAAAACAGGGTGGTGGGTAGAGGCTGTGAGATGTGTCAGTAGGTAACGGTGTTTGAGTTTGATCCCAAGAACCCATATAAAGGTAGGACAAAAGGGGGTAGAGGGGTGGCTACTCTTCCAGAGTACCTGGCTTCAATTCCCAACACCTACACAGTGGCTTACAACTGTAACTCCAGTTCCTGCAGCTCCTGGGAAGTGGACATTCTCTTTTGGCTTCCACAGGCATTGCATGTGTGTAGTGCACAGACAAACACAAAAGTAAAACACCCATATACGTGATTTTTTTWAATTTTTAAGTGAAGAGAACCAACTCCATAGCATTTTGCTGTGACTTCCACATGTGCTCCAGAGCATACACATTCACACGTAATGATAATAAATAAAAATTTTAAGACAAATGATTTAAAAATCAAAGGATAGAGCTGGAGAGATGACCAGCAGTTAAGAGAGAATATTACTACTACTATAGAGGACCCGAGTTCAGTTCCCAGCACTGAAGCCAAGTAGTTGACAACTGCCTGGAACTCCAGCTCTACTGGCATCAGATACCTGAACCCATATGTATACATGCACGCACGCACACACACACACACACGCACACACACACACACACACACAAACACACACACACATACACACATTCATATTCTCTCTCTCTCTCTCTCTCTCTCTCTCTGAAAAACAAAACAATTCTTTTCTTTTTTTAAAGCAGGGAGTTGGGGCAACCAGAAGTCCAAAGACTGGTAAATCATCATCAGGCCAAAGAACTGTAAGGACATCTAGCTCCCAGAGCACCACTGTGCAAACTGTGATCTTAACGATGATAACTATTTGGATCCCTAAAGACCCCTGGACACTTGTAAGTTTTCACATTGGTTCGAAGAGCCATAGGGACTAACTCTGGTCTTGGAAATCCACAGGCATATAGACCCCTCTGCATCACTCCCCAGCTTACGCTGAGTTACCTGAAGGCCTCMCACTGACTGTGAAAGTCTGTGCACATCAAAGTTGACCCATGAGACTCTCAATCCCAGGGCAAGCCAGCCTCTCCAAGCACAGACTGGGTCCTTTCTAGGTTGTACCATGCCTTCTAAGAGTGGGCTTACATTGTGTGGAACAGAGGCATATAAGATCTGCATCACATCAGTTAGACATCTTCCTCTGGCCTCTCCCGGAAGGGGAATTTGGGGAAAGAGAGAAGTCCCATGTCATCATTTAAGTTGGGCAGATAGAGAAGCCCCTCTAGGCTGCTGGCTTTTTGGGGTCATCCTGAGCAGCTACCCCCTTGTTCCTGTATTGCAGAGAACAGAGGATTCTACTTTGATGACTTCTGTACAAGATATAGAAACATGCGGGGAGTTTCCTTTATTTCAAAATAGCCTAGGACAAATGGAAACTTCTTGTACCAWAACAACACAGTCAAAGGGAAATTTGTATGGAGTTCACTTTCTAAAATGTCACCCACAGAGACCAACCTACATCTCTGCCCAAAGGTCATGATAAAATATGTGGTTGGCGAAACCGTCCAAAATAGCCAAAGAGTCCTTTCAAATAGCAGCTTGGTCCATGACTGGGGGCAAAACTGGGTGAGATAAATAGTTTCCAGCCCAAGGTCTACAATCTCAGGCCTAAGGCTCAAGCTTGACCTGTCCCTGGGAAGCAGGTCTGACCACAACACAATCTAGTGATGCACACATAGACACTCAACCAATGCCAGCTCTGCAAGGGAAGAGCAGGTAACCCCCAGACAGCTGAGCCAAGGGTCTTCTGCAGGCATATAAAACTCACCCCCTTTCTTGGTGTTGGGTCGGCATAGTTTTCCATGTTCTCACTGACCACTGGAGGACCAGTGGAGTGGAAATGGCCAACTGGAGACAGGCACACTGCCAAAGGTACAGAGGAATGACAGGAGGGCCTGTGGTCAAGTTTGCCCCTCCCAGGCTATCCCAGGACCTTTTTTCCTTTGGAAGCATGAAGGAAAAGCTTCTTCCATATACACCCTCCCAACACCCATCAGCTACTAGTAGGCACAACTTTCATGAAAGTACTACAGACTCGTCAGGCCGGCTCCTTTTTTCTCTGCAGCGCCAGGTCCAGAATCCTCCTTGAATCTTAGGCTTTATGTTTCCTTCTGATATAGAGGGAGTGGGGGACCATCTATGGAGGGAGTGGACATTCATGCAGGCCGTATACTTAACAGCAGCCTATTTCAGACCAGGACCAGCTCTGCAGCAAGCAGCTGCACAGCTTTTCTCCACACTCTGCCCACCAGCAGGTACTGGTATGATGGAGAGGGTTCCGGTACTCGTGCCTGAATAGCTGGCTCTAGTGAACTGGAAACCATTTTTATACCTAAAAATGATTCTGCCCCAGAGACTCCTATGTGAGCATATCTGGGCCAAGCAAGAACAGAACTACCACTCACTGCCCAGCACCACTACTCACCAGAATGCTCGGGGGCTTGCCACTGACAGTTTTAGAAGGCTCTATGACATCCACCAGCACAGGACCCACTGACCTGAGGGAATGAAGGAGTCCTTGCCTATATAGCAAACCCAGCCAAGGCATCAGGTCAGAGACCCTTCCATCCCAGCTCAGTAGAAACACTGGTAGATCCCGGCAGGTCCAGATGGAGCAGCAGAGAGCACACTCTGAATACAGGAAAAGAAATGGCTGCAGACTTCCAAAGAGCCCAGCCTGCAAACACACAGGGTTCCTGACATGGCTGAGCTAAAGAGGCCAAAAGGCCTGGGGGCTCTGAGCTGAGAGGGAGGGGGCTGGGGTTACAGTCTGAAGACCAGCAGGACTATGGACTGCTTACAGGATAGAGGTCAGAGGGCAGTGCAGCACATCGGCCTGGGTTCCCTCCGCCTGGACAGATATTTCCCTAACCCTCAGAGGAAATGAGCTCATTTCCAATCTGTGTCTTTAAGCCAAGGAGCTCTGGTGTCCATCCTTCTACTAGACTGTACCCCTCTGCACTTCCAGCTCTCTGAAATTTAGATTCCCCACATACTGGGAAACAAGACTAGGGCCCTCCTATCTGATGGAACAGTCTGCAGGGAGGACAAAGTTGCATTCCCATGTTTGCAATGGCAGTGGCCACTCTGTACGTAGACTGTGGCCAGTGTTTCTGAAGAACTGGATTTCACATTCATTTAGTGTCATGGGCCCTGTGACTACCACCCTGAACAGCACAATCTGAAGTACAAAGCATCATATAAACCAAGGGTCAGGACTTTCTGTATAGGGCCAGGCAGGAAGTAGTAGGTCTCACAGACCATCTGGTCTATTAACTGCATAGCAACTTGAAGGCAGCCATAGAAATGGGTGTGGCTGGCGTTAGAGTGATGGCTCTGTGGCCAAGAGAACTTGCTGCTTTTCCAGAAGCCCTGAGTTTGATGCCCAACAGTCTCATCAGATGGCTTCCATCTATCTGTGACTCCTGTTCCAAGAGATCCTCTGGCCTCCGAGGGCAGCTGCACCTACATGAGCATACCCACCCACAGACACACATACCTACACATGACCGGAAATAATAAAAATAAAATTTAAAAGTGGGTGTGGCTGCCTTCCAACATAACTTTTATTTGTAAAAGAAAGCAGCAGGCCAGAGTTTGTCATCTGGCTACATAGTCTGCCAACTCCTGACAGAGTACAGGGTTGGGAGTTCAAGCCTCAGGACTACTACCAGCTGGATGAGTCTGGACATCCTGCTGAACCTTAAATCCTTTACTTTCTTAAAGGTGTCAATAACACTGGGGGTACGGCTCAATAACAGAGCACAGGCTGGCCCATGTGCAAGGTGCTGGGTTAGATCCCCAAGGTGAGCGCGCACACGCACACACACCCCAGAACAAAAGGACTCACCTCTCAAGGTGGTTAGAGGAATTACAAGAAAAAACTGTAACACATTCAACACCTCTCCCTCTCCACCCACTTGAAGTGCTGAGCTCTCTCATGCGAGACAAGGACCGAAAGGGTCCTCGTAGACTAAATGAAAGCAGCAAAGTCCTGAAGGATCTGACTCACACTGCCCTGCAACTCTTCTACTGTGGAGTCCCAGTCTGCTGATAGGAAAACTCCAGCCAGAGAAGTAAAGTACAACCAGTGCTCAAGGTCAAATGCAATCCACGGGCTGGGCTAGGGCAGAAAGAACTGGGGCTCCTGGTTCCTGGTCAGGTTCTCCTGCTCTCAGCCACCCCAACTGATGGTGGCCCTACCAAACCGCTGCTTGACCAACTGTATCATCTGTACTAATCTGGGACTTCAGTGGAAATCACACAGAAGCAGAGTCAGAGCTGGAGAGATGGCCCAGTGGATAAGAGCATTTGCTGCTCTTGCAGAGGATGGGGGTGGGGGTGGGGGGTGAGGGGGGGTTCAGTTCCCAACACCTACCTGGCAGTTCACAACCACCTGTAACTCCAATTCCAGGGGATGTGAGGCCCTCTTCTAGCTTCCACYGATACCAGGCACATGTGTGGTACACATAAGGCAGACACTCATACACATAAAATAAAAACAAGTTTTTTAAAAAGAAAAAACCAATAACATCTTAAGATTCCGGCATGTCAAGTGACCCTACACTCCATGCTATCACCAGTAACCACAGGAACACCAGTCCGTGCTCGCTACCCTCTACCGTACAGGATCATGTGACATTTGATACACTGGAGAACCAGGTGAATCCAGGCTGTTGAGCACAGCATCACTTTCCCACRAGGCCTCCGAAATGGAAAAGTGCTTTCCTGTCCTTGGCTACTGCTCTCTGCAACGCCTTCCAGGGTCACACAGCTCTCCACAGGATGAGGCCAGCTTCAACATGAACTGAGCGAAAGTTTGGGACTGAGCTTTAGACCCCACCCAGACACAGTGCCTGCCCTTTGTCCCCTCCTCAGTCTGTCTACTATGGGTACCACTAGGACTACCACCTTCTCCAGACACAATACATAACCAGCTAGGAGCCAACCCTGGCACCAGTAGGAACGAGGGGCCTGCCCCCACAAATTAAACAAAGGCAGATTGAGACATAGGCAGGCATTCAGCCTCTCAGGCGGCAGCATCAGGGCTTAGCCCGCTCCTCAGCCCCAGCGCAACACCAAAAACTAGGCCTCTGTCTCTAGGGCTACAGTGACCAACATCATCAGGTCCCTTCCAACTTTAATTCCCCCCAAAACTGGACAGGAGTGGCTGTGCTTGGCTGTTCTCTCCCAAATACGGGGGGGGGGGGGGGGGGGGGGGGACTGGGTTGGGTCAGGCATGTCACATTGGTTCAAAGCCCCACAGGAAGCTAGCAAGCCAGGAAGCTCTGCAGGGGAAGACAGCAGACTGCTGGTCATGCACTTATGTAGCAAAAGAGAGCCATGCCACATAACTGTGACTTCCTGCAGTCTTTTCCACAATACACTAGGGTATGTCTAAAAGTCACACAAACTAAAATAAAGAACAGGTATTTCCCTAAGGCAAATTACACCCATTCAGCTGTGCCTACCACACTGATCCACATGGCGTCTCACCTTCCTTCGATGGCATGGCGACCTTCTGCTGCACTGTTGCAGCTCACCTTTAGGCCAGTGTAATCTCAGCCAGGCCCAATCTGTCTTCTCCCTTTCCTTGAATGGTCAAGGCCTTTGCCAGCCTTCCTGGGAGTTAGATGAATAGGAGGTTCACTGCCCAATTCCACCTCAGGAGTCAGTGCTGATAAGCAAACCCTACAGGGCTTGGAAGAGAGACACCCAAAGGGCCAAGCTGGGCACTGAGCCGCTGCCTCCTCACAGGTTCCTTATTTTTCTTCCTTCTCTTCCAGAGTCACATGCCACACAATCAACTGGGCCTGGAATTTGGGCTGGCATCTGAAGGCCATGAGGCTCAGRAGGGCCAGCTGCCAGCAGTCAGGTGACCTGGGCAGGCCGCTTCCCAGGCCTGTGTCAGCAACTCCCCCACCCTCGAAGAACATGCTTTAACAGAGCCCAAGGGGCAGCAAAGCTTCTTTCCGATCACATCAACATGATGAGAAGCTTTTTCCCCTTGGTGCTGGTGGGGTGGGAGCGTTTTACAGTGAGTCAGATCTCTGTAATTCACATCAAGCTGAAATACACCGATACAGTACAGGCATGGGTAAGATGTAAGCTGCTCCTACAAGTCCCAGGTGCCCCAGTGAATGCTCCCTGTGACTAAAATAAACTAGATCAAGTCATTCTGGTCATACAGGCAGTGCAGAAATAGCCTTGGACCTGCTCCAAGGTCAAAGGGCAAGACCCTCAGTCAGTTGTATAACTAACAAGATATCACCATGTGGAGCCTGTTAAAGATGGACTCTTTAGGCTTCCGTTCCAGAGTTGCACAGATATCCATATGGGCAGGCCCAGCTCCCGGGTAAACTAGGTCTTACTCATCAGGTAGAACCTAAGCACCTGCTTACCCCTGACCCTCACCTGCCTCTTGCCTTGTAGACTACATCCTTCCTGGGTCACACAGTGGCCTCAAAGCTGCCTGCTCCTAGTCTGCCCCGTGCCACCACTCCTCAGACATGGAGCCTTCAAACTTGCAAGCATCAGCTTGGCATTCCTAGTTCACCACCCTTGGTATGCCACAGCCAGCCTGGCCCTGACCAGCTTAGCTTTTCCCATCTACACATATATCACCTTAGACCCCCAACATCCTGAGTGCCAGAGACTGGGGGCTGGCCTTAGTCTTCTATGTTTCTTCTTCCAACCTGTCATAGACCTTGCTTGTTATAGTGATGGTACAAGAGCTACAATGAGTCTGTCAGCTCTCGTAAATACCTGTTTGACATACTCTTAGGCTGAGACTGTTGCCCCTTTTTGCACAGACAACTGTTCCCTAGGCCTGGCTAGTCCCTCTTATCTAGCCTTCATCTGCCCACACCCCTGCTCATCCCTAAGATCCAAGTCAAATGCCCCCTCTTCCAAGGGGGTCTCCAAGTGACCTCCCTACAACTTCCACAGAATTGTGTGACTCTTGTGTACTTGTGTCTACACATCTCCACTACAGTAATCCCACTGTGTGGCCCTCCATAGGACCCTATGAACAACTGCACTGACTACCATCACCCAAGCCTCCATGCTGTGGAGCCAGGATTTTAGGTTCTCAGCTCTCAGCTCTTTGGGGCCTAAGAGAATGTCAGACAGGTGAGAGCTGACAGACTCATTGTAGCTCTTGTACCATCACTATAACAAGCAAGGTCTATGACAGGTTGGAAGAAGAAACATAGAAGACTAAAGCCAGCCCCCAAGTGGGAAGGGCGACCACAGTGCAGAGCCAGAGCCCCTCCCAGAAGTCCAGAAGTCTGCCTTCCTCTGTCAAGGGATGTCTCCCAAAACTGCCAAAAGTACAGAAGAAAAATTTCAGTATGTACTTGGATAGGTATGGTGGTAGACACCTATAACCCTAGTACTCTTTCTGGAAACTGAGGCAGGAGGACCATAGAGCCAGCCTCAGCCTCATAATGAGTGTGAGGCCAGCCCAGAGAAAACTGTTTCACAAAACAAACAGGGAAAAAAGAAATAAGGAAAAAAAAAAAAAAAGGAAAGGGAAGGGAAGGAAAACTGTGCCTGCTCTGCCCTCCCCACAGGAAGCTGAGTTATGGCTGGTAGTGATGTAATACTCCTGAGACACAGAGGTCAGAAGGACTAGCAATGGGCAGGCCAGGGACAGCGATACAGCTGAGCCTCAGCTCCATGCCAAAAACACACATATAGGTGAAACGAGAGAACTAATTCCATGGAGCTGTCCTCTTACTTCCACATGTGCACCAGGACAGGCTACGGACACACATGCACGCATACATGCATGCAGATGTGCATACACAAAGACACATGCATGAACATGCCCCCAAAGCAATCAGAACTATGAACAGTGCCTGATGAACAGTACCCTGGGTTGATCTCTGGACTCCGCATCCATATGCATATGCATATTGCCTATGTAGATCCACATGCACAAGGGGAATGAGCAACCTGCATCAACAGAAGCACTGTGTGCACACAGGCTCTGCCCTGTGTCACTGGAGCAAGTTAACAGACTTCCACAGGAATATCATAGCAGGCCACACACAGCTTAGTTAAACTCCTGCTCCATGAAGACACTGCGGTCATGTTCAGGTGGTGGCAGCGTTCTGGAGGAACTGGGGAGAGCGTGCCAGCTGAACGACTACCTGTACTGAGAGAGTGCTGACCTGTCACCAGTGTCAGAGATGGTGCCCCACAGAGAGGGAGTGCCTATCAGTGATCCCAACTGTGAACTCTAACACCAAACCCGAGAAGTAATAAATGGGCCCCTCACCCTCTGCCGGGATAGGCGCACCCAAGGTTTCTAGAGAATCCACTCGCAGAGGACAAGCTGAGAGGAGCTGAGAGGAGCCAAGGTCCTGAGGCCGCATCAGCAGCATACATACATACATACATTTAATTTTCTATGAGCCAGGCAAATTCACTTTTGGTAAATATAAAATTTGGTTTCTTAAAGAGAAAGCTTAAAAGGTTTCACATTTAACTCTTGTTTTAAAACACATGCTAAAAACTAAATTAGAATGCATAACTTCAACTCATCTCCCTGAAGAAGCCATAAGCCCTAAGGTCAGAGGAAAAGCCTGTCCAGAAGAGCTCGGCTGAAGGCCTCCCTGCTTTGCACTGTGTCCTTTACCAGATGATCCCAGGACTCCTCCAACTGTCCTCCTGATGACACATTTGCCACTAATGGTCATTGGGTTAGGCATGCCTAACCCACAGGGTGGAGATTATCATAGTCCAGAGGAGGGATGCCAGGGAGGCAGAGACACCTGCTCTAGGGCATAGTCAGTGCACAGCAGACAGTTGGTCTGAACTCAGCACCTGCCTTAGGCCTTAGGCCACACAGTTAGCACACAGGACACTGTGCTTGCTCCACACTTGATACTGATCCCAGAGATGAATGCTGTCTTTGCCTGAAACGATATGGGAGTGGTTTGACCTATACTTTGCTCTAAGTTCCTGTGATAACGAGCCGTCCCCGCTTCTTCTTACTCCCTGGTTGACAAGAAGACTGACAAGAACCTCCGTCTGCCAGTTATCTCCAGTTTTACATCCCTCCACGTGGCACCACCCTCCTTCTGCCGGGGGCGCTTCACAAACAAAATAAAACAACCAACTAACCAACCAAACAAACAAACAAACAAAAACCCAACCCCTCACCTGACCCTCTTAAAACACTGGAGGCATGCGTGCAAGCTCGGAGCCCGAGGCCCAGAGACAGTAGCACACGCATTAGGCCTACCTAGGGAGCAGTATTGTAGCCAGGACCTCACAACTGGAAAAGCCTCACGGCTGCCAGAGGGACTACACGGAGACACCGGAGACACCGTTCCCAGGGCCCAGGGCCTAGACCTATGCCAGAGAGACCACCCTGCATTCTCTACACCTCTTAAAGACACGGACTCACAGATACACACCCCACTCACTGGCAGCAGGAGAGAGTCCTTCCCCCTCCCCCAGAAGATGGCAAGCAACACCTGGGCACTAGCATTCACCTTAAAACATGCAGAAGGACTGTCTGTTGAGAGTCGGCCTGTAGGACCTCCCTCTAATTCCAGGCCCTTGGCCAGTGTGAACACCAGAGCAACCAAGGCCTCCTCCAGCTGGGCTTTTTGTCTAGCAGGGCACTTTGTGCTTCAGCTTGGGGGAGGGGGAAGGTGGCCTCCATATGACAAGGTGAACGGAGCTGGCAGAAGGGACCTACCACTCAGAAATTCAAGGTCCCTCCTGGCAGGAGTGCACACTGCTCATAGCAAAAAGTCTGTTTCCTTAGCACTGATGGGGAAGGTACAGCATGATAGAAGGGCTGAGATTAAATCCCAGCCAGTTTCTCAAGAGGGCAAGAGATTCCTCTAAGCAATTCCGTGAGGCCAGTGTGCTGAGCATCAAGTATACTGATGAAGCAAGTTGCCMGCCTCCAAGCTGAGCACTCAGCAAGAGCCGGGCAGTGTCTGCAGGATAAACGCGGGAAAGCCTGTCGTGGAGAACTCTCCCTCTCTCTGGCCTGTACCAGGTCCAAACTAACCTCACTCACTGCCACCGAGATCTGGGGGCTTAGAAGCCAACACCCTTCTCATCTAGGCCTGGTTTCTGGCCTTTCCATCCTGTCCTGTCTCTCAGTGAGGAACACTAGAGTCCTGGCTGGGCACACTGAACCATCCACCCGCCCTTCGTGGGCCTGAGAGGCAGAAAATGGCTCTGTCACCGCCACGGCTGTGAGTGTGCGCTGATTGGTTGAAGAACTCTGAGAGGCAGTGATGGTCAGCCCACACCTGTGTGAAAGCAGATGGTCTGGGGCTGGGATGAGATTCCAGGAGGGTGAAGACTCAGGAGGCACAGGCAATCTCAGGAGACGCCTTATTCCCAGAGTGCTGGATCTCTTTTCCTTTAGTCTGAACTGGGAGGTCAGAGAAGCTCTCTCTCCAAGGCCACTAGCCAACTCTACACACTGTAATCCTATGAATAGCTTTGAGCTATGAGGTAAAAACCAGGTCTGACTTTCATTTTCATAGAAAGATTACTGAGCTGTGCCCTGGACCTAAACTGTATCCTGTCTCCCCTGAAACCATCATGTGTTACACCTCCAGAAAGTGCAAAGGAAGCCTGCTTAAAAGAACCACTCTGAAAGCACAGCCTGAGCAGCCTCCTGCCCTCTCCAGCACTGAGGAAGGCAGCTCGGAGATCTCAAGAACCCTAAGCGGTGACTGGGTGGCCACAACAGAAACAGGAACTACCTGGGTGACGTCCACAGTGGGCACCTCGCCCAGAGGTGAGTGCCTTTCAGATTCTTCTTCAGAGACGGAGGCAGCAGTGGAAAATTCCAAAGGCCTTGCTCCACTCCTGCGCAAGAAGGCTCCTAATCCCCTGCTAAAGAGACCAAAGTATGGTAGGGTCTGCCCTGTCCCAGTCTCGAATGTCCAACAGAATCAACTCAGGAGTATGGGAAATACCAGTGCTTGAATCCTTCCTCCATGCCCCAACCCCAGCCATGCTTGGAAGTCAGGACATAACCAGGCGACTAGATTTTTTTAAAACCTCTACGGTAAGTATCTCACAGCCATGCAGGAGGGTGACTGCCCTGCCATCTAGAAATTCAGCACACAGGGATCTGACACCACTCCCCCACCCCACCCCACCCACACACACAAACTCTTTAGAGAAAGAAAGGTCGGAGACCTAGGCAAGGAGGCCTTGCTGAAGACCACTCCCCCACAGCCATCCACACACTGGACCGGCCTGCACTGACCCTCTGTCTGGGGATGAGGAGTCTCTGCCCAGCACTGGCAAAGGCAGTTCCCCTGTGCTGGAAGATGTGCAACTGTGTTCTCTGATTACTTCAGACATGTAAACAAAATATGATACTTGTACGAACCTGGGGTGGCAAGTACCACAACATAATTTACTTTGAGACATCTGAATTACAAATGCAAAAAAAAAAAAAAAAAAAAGAAAGAAAGAAAAAAGAAAAAGAAAAAGAAAAAGCTAGATTTAAAAAAAAAAGCCCACACGCCTTTGGAAACCCTTTTAACAATCTCTTGAGTGGAAAAAATGGAATCTGAATAAACAGGGAGACTGGAGCTGCCAAATTTACTTCCTGTTTCCCCCAGAAGGTCACTGGGAATAATTACATTTTCTTGTGAAT
>BDUI01001418.1:127474-139125 GCA_002335545.1 Apodemus speciosus
CCTGGCTGTCCTGGAACTCACTCTGTAGACCAGGCTGGCCTCGAACTCAGAAATCCACCTGCCTCTGCCTCCCAAATGCTGGGATTACAGGCGTGCGCCACCACGCCCAGCTAACCATCTTCCTTTGAACTCCACATTTTTCCACACAAAATTTATTCAACAGTTACAAAATGAGCAGTATCTGMATACCTGGCATTATGCCATAGGACAAAAACATTGCAACTGCAAGCACTAAAACAAGAATCTTTCATGAATTTCAGAATAGACTAGCAGAGGGGAAAACAATAAACAGGAAAATGGAATAAAAAGTACAATGCTAGATGGTGGTAAGAGTTTGTCTTGGTTAGTTTGTCAAGTTGATATATCCTAGAATTATCTGGGAAGAGAACCTCAATTGAGAAATTGCCTAGATTGGTTGGATGGGCTGTAATTTTCCTTCTGTTATGAACTGTAATGTAAATATCTGGTATGCACAATATCTGATATACAACCCCCAATGGGTCACACACAACCCATAGGTTGAGAACCTGTGGGCACAACTGAGGAAGATTCTCTTGATCATGTCAGAAACAATAATCCTCACTTCATAATAAGAGTACTGGAAACTCAGAATAGAGAAAATGAAGCAGTTTATTTTGCAGCCTGGAGAATTTCTGTGTCCGCCTAGGATGGCAAGCCTACTGAGTGCAGAACACTGTCTATAAACCCTAAGGAATGACCCTTCCTTATTTATTTTTGAATAACTAGGAGGACACAATCCTAACCACAAATGGGTCTATCTCCATGTTTCACATCCTGCATATTTTAAAGCTTATCAAACACATGACCTTGTAGACAAATTTGGATGTTTGTGATTATTTTTTCTCCTCTAAACTTTCAGTTTGGGAGGGTAGCTTATTAACATTTGGGGGAGGGGTACTTAGCTAGACTATCAAGCATTAGTAAGGGTCTACTGTTTTCTGTTCACAGTAAGCAGGACCTAAGCTGACTCGAGACAGCTTTAAAAAGTGAGCCATCAGATTTTATTTCCAGCAATTGCTAATTGATGTAGGAAGGCCCAGATCTTCGTGTGTGGCACTTGGGCAGGTGGTCCTAAACTGGGTAAGAAAACTAGCTGAGCCAGAAAGGACTGCTGTTGGAAATAGTTCACAGGGAATAGTTCTGGGAGATGTGATCTGGGAGCTATCAAAGGAAAACTACCCCCAGCAGCCAGGCTAAACCAATCAGTCCTGCAAGAAGAGGTCTGGGTGGCCTTTCAGAACACCCAGGGCAGGCATATAACAGTGAGCTATACAGATGTCCAAGAGACCAGCATCTCAGGCAGAGGAAACAGAGCAAATGTAAAGGCACTATGACCTGATGAACTTTCAGTGCTTTCAGGAAGCAAAGAGGCTACTATTATAGCTGAAGCCAAGTACACCAGGGAAGCAGAAGCAGGAATGGGGTGGGGGAGGGTATGCCAGTGTAGAATTTGGAGGTTGGCCAGGCATAATTGACATCTTATATTTAAACATTAACACGACCATTTCACTGACTGTGTTGAGAATATATTTGGCAGGTTAACAGCATCACTTCATTACCTTGACATTTTGGACTAGTTAATTCTGTTATGAGGCCTTTCCTGAGTTTAGCTCCTTCCCCTGGGGTTGGCATTGGAAAATATCTCCTAACAATGTCAAGTGTCCCTTAAGGGCAAAATTGCCACCGTGACTCGATCTAAGAAGTTGCCATAACCGGGAGAGAGAAAATGGTACTTTGGATCAGGGTGGCTGATGTGCCGGTAGTGAATTGTAGGACTCCGTATTATTTTGAAGATTGTTTTAGCTGATCTGATGTAGGGAGCAAGAGAAAAGAAGTTGTCAAGGTTAGCTGCAAAGGTTTTGACTTGAGCATTTGTCATAAACAGTTTTATTTGCTGAACTTTGAAAAGGAATGAGAAGCAGCTTTGTAGGGAAATCAGGAGCCCAGCTTGGAATACTGAAGTCTTAGCAAGTTGCAGAAGAATTAGTTCTTTCCCTGAGTTCCTTTTTTATTAAGTTTGATAGTTTATTCATTGCTACTTATTTGTTTTTGTCTTCTATGATTTTTGTCAAACTTGTAGGTTTTGGGTTTTGTTGTTGTTTGTTGAAACAGGTCTATGTAGCACTGGCTGGCCTCAGACATGCAACCCTTCTGCCACTACACGGTTTATATTTGAATTGTTTTTGAATCCTGAATCCAATCGTTTTACCAACTCCACTATTTATGACAAAAAATTCCCCTGTCACTGCCCCARTCGGGGATTATTGTAAATCTCTCCTTCCCTTCCATTTCTCCTAAGCATTAGTCTCAAAGCCCGGCAGGCAAAGTGGTTTGTTCAAGTTGAAATTACATTATGCTGTTCCCGAGTCAAATCTCAACCTGTTCAATTGCTTGAATCATCTCCGGCCTTTCATCCTTCAACTTCATTTATAGAAGGGACAAACTGGATTATAACAAGGCTGTACAGACAGGCTGCTGTCTGAAGGACAAACAGAACAGAAGGTGCTGGTTCTCTTTGATCTGGAATCCTTTACTTGCCTGTCCTAGCTTAGGGTAGCTTGGAGGACTCCATTTCCCAGGATGCTCAGCGGCGGGGCGTCCGGAAGGCTGTGCACCTTGCGCGGGGCATGATGGGGGAGGTGGAGATTTCCATCATGGCGGCTTCCATTTCGGGCTACACCTTCAGCGCTGTGTGTTTCCACAGCGCCAACAGCAACGCCGACCACGTAGGTGCCGGGCCCCCTGCCGTGGCCGCTGGGGCCTTCGCCTTCCTCCTCAGGCCGGCGCCTGCGGCCAAGCGACGACCTCTGGAGGCTTGGCCTTCAATCCCCGGGACAAACCGATGAGCTGGTGACCCAGGCGGCTCCCGCCCCCTTCCAGCTCCTACACTCCGCGGGCCCTTCTCTGGGCGCTCTCGGCCTCGGGCGGGTCCTGGCACAGCTGTTCTCAGTCCAAAGGACCCAAAGCGCCCGGCCCCGCCAGTGTCAGGAGTCGCCTAGCCAAAACTGGGTGCCTACCCCTCACTGAATTGGGCTTCCAGACTTGAGGAGTGCCTTAGGTCCTGATGGAGTTCAAAGGTCTGGGTAATCTAGGAGAGGATCCAAGTCCTGACCCCCAGCCTCACGGGTCGTCGTTGTCTGTCACCGTTCATACTTATCAGATGTGGCTGTGGTTTTTTTCACCCCAGTGGAAAATGGAGAATGTGAATAGGCACGTTAGGTGCAGAGTCTTGTTTGCACTTCCTCCAAGTTGCCTGCTTAGTTCCTCAGCGAGTGTTCTAATCCCCGGAACTAGTCTTTATAGGGAAGTGACAGATCGCTCCTATAAGCAATGAGAAATGTACAAGACATGGAGTCTACAGGAGCAAAGTCTCTCTTCAGTGTCTTTATTTTACGAATTGCCTTTCAATGCCAGTGACCTCTGACTGGAAATTCTTTGTGATATAGGTACTTTTACAGGAAAATAATTAATTCGCCCACCAATTAGCGATTTGTGTGTGAGTTGCTATTGGTGAACGATTTAAATTCATTAAATAAGAGATTGGGCTTTTTGTGGTTGTCATTACAAACAACAGTAGTTGGAGGGGAAATTGCATTTGGTTTGATGTCAGCAATCTTCGATTCTATTAATAAAGACTGATTCTGAAAGGTGATTCCATTAGTAAATTGAGTGGAATGAATTTACTGTTCTTTTCGTCTCTGCAGTGTTGATGGTAGAGATTACTGATCGGACTATATTCAGCATAGTTTTGTTTTATTTTTTTCCCCCACAGACAGCTCTGACCTTTGGTATTGCAGCTAGCTCTTAATAATGTAAGTGGTTGTAATGTTCCTAGTGACCATGGACTGCAGTTATGAGTTCAGGGTGCTTATTTATTCTGTTTTATAGAGTACCTAGGAATATCATTGTTTATGTATAAGGCAAGATTATACAAGAAACTTGTATTTCTAGAAACTGCCATAGTTCTGTCTCTTCATTTGTTATTTATTCATTCTTTGTTGTTTTGAGATAGTGTCTAGGCTGGCCCTGAACTGATCCTCCTACCTCCAACCTCCTAAGTGTGGGGATTTCAGGGGTATGCCATTAAACCCAGCTCTAGATTTCTAGCCACTTAATGACAGTCTCCTTAATATTTATCTCCTACTTGTCACGAGGGAAGAAATTTTATACAAGGCCAATAGTTTGCATTATGATTTATTTGATTATACATTTTTGTATTAACCTTACCAGTTATGGATGTGGAATACTTTAGTAATGTCAGTTTTAAAGTTGAAGAACCAAGAATTTACTTTTGTAAAACATGTATGTGTGGTCTAAGAAAATTAATCTAAAGCCAAACTTACTCTTTGGAGCTAAAGTTAGCAAACATTTTTTAAAACATTTTTTTAAATTAAAATTACATAATTTCTCCTGTTTTCTCCCTCCAGACTCCCACCGCCTTACACTCCTTCTTGCTTTCTTTCAAATTTATGGTCTCTCTCTTTTTTTTTAATTAATCACTACTACATACTTATATATGTATACATATATATTCCTAAGTATAACCTGCTTAGTCTGTATAATGCTCCTCATATGATTGATTTCAGGGCTGCCCATTTGTTTTGGATAACCAATTGGTTTGTTCTTTCCTGGGGAAGACTCTGTCCCACTCTCAGCATTCCTTAGTTGCCTGTAGTTCTTTTTGTAGGGTTGAGGCCTTGTGGGCTTTTGCCTGACCACTTTGGCCTGTCTGTCAGTGTCATCCTTGTTCGACTCATATTTAGGCAATCATGTTTGTGAGACTTTATGGGCATAGCTTCTGACAATCTCACAGCAAACATCATGATCCTATGGCTTTTACAGTCTTTCTGCCCTCTCTTCTGCAGTGTTCCCTGAGCTTTAGGAATGGGAGAGTTTTGTAAATGAATTCATTGGAACTGCAATCCACAACTCTGGTTATGGTTTTCTGGATTATTTCCATTTGTTGCAAAGAGGTGTTTCCTTGTTGGGGAGTGAGGACTACACTTATCTGTGAGTATAAAGACAAATGTTTAAATTGTTGTYAGGGATTATGGTTTAGTAAAGTGATGGTTGTAGGTTCTCCAAGGTCTATGACTTCACTAGCACAAAGGAGTTGTTTAGGTGTCTGGTATCAGCCATGGATTTCTTCTTACTGAACAGATCTTTAGTCCACTCAGAGAGCTGGTGGCTACTGCCAGTGTATGTGTGCCACATGCTGGTCATTGATRTGGTTCATAGGTGTCCTAGCTGGGTAGAACTGTCAGTTGCCTCCTTCCTTCTGGTACCATGAAAGCTAGTCCTCAGGGAGGGGGTGGATTTAGATCCGTTCCAGCTCAGGGCTCTGGGCTCAGTTTTCTGAAGTGCCTGGTGTGTCTTCAGCAACAGACTTCTACCTCTTGGAGGCAGCCAAGGACAATAGCAATTAGACTGTTTGTTTTGGGAGTCTCTTGGACAGCCATGACTAACACCTCAAAAGAACTTTGTTAGTGGTCTTTTAGCTCTTGAAGGAAAGAGATGTTTTCTGAAAAGGACCAGATAATAAAAGATAGTACTTTCTTGCTTTTTAAAAAGTTTTGGAGTCATATGTCTCTTTAACACCTTTTCAATTCTGCTGTTGTAAGGAGAGAACAAGGGTAGACCATGAACAAATGAGGTGACTGTGTTCTAATAAGAACTTATTTATAGCACTGAGATTTGAGTGCCCAATGATTTTTAACAGTTCATGAAACATCTGTTTTAATTTTTGCAACCATTTGAACATGTAAAATCCATTCTTTCATAAGAAAGTTGGGCCTGAGGTTTGCCTCTTCCTGGTATAATGTAATACAGTGGTCTCAACCTTCCTAATGCTGTGACCTTTTAATACAGTTCCTCATGTTGTGACCTCCCCAACCATACAGTTATTTTTGTTGCTATTTCATAACTATTTTGCTACTGTTATGAGTTGTAAATAACTAATATGCAGGGTATCTAATATGTGACCCCTGTGAAAGTGTCATCCAACCTCCTAAAGGGGTTGTGACTCACAGGTTGAGAACCACTGATGTAATAGTTACTCAGATAATCCAGATTAGAGATAAATAAACATTCCTAGGTAACTTTAGAATGTTTTAATGCTGTGTGAAGTTTTGTTTGTTTGTTTGTTTGTTTGTTTGTTTGTTTTTGAGACAGGGTCTCTCTATGTGTTCCTGACTATCCTGTATCTCCCTGTATAGACCAGGCAACCAATAACCACTCCCATCACACCTCTCAGGGACCATAGCATTTATATACCTGCTGAAAAGTTCCCAGAATTCCCAACATCACACAGTTGCAGAAACTATCTGCAGCTGGCAAAACCATGCCTCCGCTATAGCACGAGGCAAATCATAGTTATCTGCTATGGACAGTCCAAAGCAGCCCTAATCCCCACACCTGGAATTAAAACAAAAACACATTCTTATGATATTTCTGTGTTTTTTAAAGAAACCAAGATTCCAGAATTCTCAAAAGCATCACTACACTATTGTCCTGGACCACTAGAATCACTTAGTTGGTATTTCTAGTGGTCATAGTCATCTGTTTTGAGTCTGAGAAGTCTTGTCTTTTTCCCTGCAGTCCTGGGAATTGAACCACTGATCCACATGCATCCCCAGCCCAAGATTTGTTTTTGCAAAAGAAATCTGTACATTAGTCAGATTTAAAGACTGCTGAGTTGGGTAATTGGGGAATTTGGAATACTTCATTTCTTGTGGGGTTGCTGGCAGTGTTGTGGGTGGAACCCAGGGCAGCCCATCTCCCAGCAAGTTCTCTGCACAGCAAGCACTCCCTCAAGTCACATTCAAAAGTGAGGCCACAAAGTATCTTTCTTGCCCTCTCCACTCACAGATGTAGATTAGCAAGGGGGGGGGGCGGGGGATGTTTTTAAACTGGGAGTTTCTGTGGCTGGCTTGATGAATCAGTAGCGAATGGAGGATTATGTAGAGCAAGGCCTTGCTGCAGCAGAATTTATGCAATTAGTATCTGATGCACAGTAAGTGCTGGGTGTGCCATAAGTGCAGCAGTCCTACCAGTAAACAAGCACAGGGGCCTGCCCTGAGCTTACGGGTTAACCAGAGTAGACATTGATGGTCCTGTAAGTCTATGACATGNAGGGATTATGGTTTAGTAAAGTGATGGTTGTAGGTTCTCCAAGGTCTATGACTTCACTAGCACAAAGGAGTTGTTTAGGTGTCTGGTATCAGCCATGGATTTCTTCTTACTGAACAGATCTTTAGTCCACTCAGAGAGCTGGTGGCTACTGCCAGTGTATGTGTGCCACATGCTGGTCATTGATGTGGTTCATAGGTGTCCTAGCTGGGTAGAACTGTCAGTTGCCTCCTTCCTTCTGGTACCATGAAAGCTAGTCCTCAGGGAGGGGGTGGATTTAGATCCGTTCCAGCTCAGGGCTCTGGGCTCAGTTTTCTGAAGTGCCTGGTGTGTCTTCAGCAACAGACTTCTACCTCTTGGAGGCAGCCAAGGACAATAGCAATTAGACTGTTTGTTTTGGGAGTCTCTTGGACAGCCATGACTAACACCTCAAAAGAACTTTGTTAGTGGTCTTTTAGCTCTTGAAGGAAAGAGATGTTTTCTGAAAAGGACCAGATAATAAAAGATAGTACTTTCTTGCTTTTTAAAAAGTTTTGGAGTCATATGTCTCTTTAACACCTTTTCAATTCTGCTGTTGTAAGGAGAGAACAAGGGTAGACCATGAACAAATGAGGTGACTGTGTTCTAATAAGAACTTATTTATAGCACTGAGATTTGAGTGCCCAATGATTTTTAACAGTTCATGAAACATCTGTTTTAATTTTTGCAACCATTTGAACATGTAAAATCCATTCTTTCATAAGAAAGTTGGGCCTGAGGTTTGCCTCTTCCTGGTATAATGTAATACAGTGGTCTCAACCTTCCTAATGCTGTGACCTTTTAATACAGTTCCTCATGTTGTGACCTCCCCAACCATACAGTTATTTTTGTTGCTATTTCATAACTATTTTGCTACTGTTATGAGTTGTAAATAACTAATATGCAGGGTATCTAATATGTGACCCCTGTGAAAGTGTCATCCAACCTCCTAAAGGGGTTGTGACTCACAGGTTGAGAACCACTGATGTAATAGTTACTCAGATAATCCAGATTAGAGATAAATAAACATTCCTAGGTAACTTTAGAATGTTTTAATGCTGTGTGAAGTTTTGTTTGTTTGTTTGTTTGTTTGTTTGTTTGTTTTTGAGACAGGGTCTCTCTATGTGTTCCTGACTATCCTGTATCTCCCTGTATAGACCAGGCAACCAATAACCACTCCCATCACACCTCTCAGGGACCATAGCATTTATATACCTGCTGAAAAGTTCCCAGAATTCCCAACATCACACAGTTGCAGAAACTATCTGCAGCTGGCAAAACCATGCCTCCGCTATAGCACGAGGCAAATCATAGTTATCTGCTATGGACAGTCCAAAGCAGCCCTAATCCCCACACCTGGAATTAAAACAAAAACACATTCTTATGATATTTCTGTGTTTTTTAAAGAAACCAAGATTCCAGAATTCTCAAAAGCATCACTACACTATTGT
The DNA here is from genome assembly GCA_002335545.1 of Apodemus speciosus. Taxonomy (NCBI): domain Eukaryota; kingdom Metazoa; phylum Chordata; class Mammalia; order Rodentia; family Muridae; genus Apodemus; species Apodemus speciosus. The sequence goes on from BDUI01001418.1 coordinate 136,093, forward strand.
CCTGGACCACTAGAATCACTTAGTTGGTATTTCTAGTGGTCATAGTCATCTGTTTTGAGTCTGAGAAGTCTTGTCTTTTTCCCTGCAGTCCTGGGAATTGAACCACTGATCCACATGCATCCCCAGCCCAAGATTTGTTTTTGCAAAAGAAATCTGTACATTAGTCAGATTTAAAGACTGCTGAGTTGGGTAATTGGGGAATTTGGAATACTTCATTTCTTGTGGGGTTGCTGGCAGTGTTGTGGGTGGAACCCAGGGCAGCCCATCTCCCAGCAAGTTCTCTGCACAGCAAGCACTCCCTCAAGTCACATTCAAAAGTGAGGCCACAAAGTATCTTTCTTGCCCTCTCCACTCACAGATGTAGATTAGCAAGGGGGGGGGGCGGGGGATGTTTTTAAACTGGGAGTTTCTGTGGCTGGCTTGATGAATCAGTAGCGAATGGAGGATTATGTAGAGCAAGGCCTTGCTGCAGCAGAATTTATGCAATTAGTATCTGATGCACAGTAAGTGCTGGGTGTGCCATAAGTGCAGCAGTCCTACCAGTAAACAAGCACAGGGGCCTGCCCTGAGCTTACGGGTTAACCAGAGTAGACATTGATGGTCCTGTAAGTCTATGACATGRCAGATGATGAGAAGACAAATGGAGGCAGGGTATAGGGGACAAAGTGCCTGGTGGATGTTATTTCCTATGTGTTGGTTGGGCAAAGCCTCTCAGTTAAGGTACCATTTGAGCAAAGGGAAGGAGTAAGTCTTGGGTCATTCAGGAGAGATTACAAGACAGTGGGTCAGTTTGTCCTCTCAGCAGGAGGGTTATTTTGGCTTATAGGGTATATATCCTCACCAGCCATGCTTGTACTGAGCATGGCTGCAAGCGCTCAAACTGGTAATTTGCAAAGAAATTCTATGTTGACTGTGTTAATAGATGGTCTCCACAAGCGTAAATAAGCTTTGCATTTACTAGATGGGAGCAAGTATGTTGGCTGAAATCCTGATTTGTCATTCCAGTTTATCTTGCCATTGTCTGTATTATTTGCTATTAGTAGTGGTTTTAAAGCAATAAAGGAAGTTATATGAAGTTATAACCTCATATAAGCAACATGAAGTTATATAGAACTTTATATAAGCAACCATGGCATATTCCTGCTTCTTAAGATTGTCTAAGCATGCTATGGGACTGCCTAGGATTTAAGTAATCCTAGTAAACCTAAAACCAGGAAGACTTGTTGATTTACAATGATAATGTCATTTTGGGATATTTTCTTATATATGATCCTATTAATAGATTAGATCAGCTTGCTGTGGTCCAGTAACTGGTGTATAAAACAGCACTTTACATGCCAAGCTTACTTGGATTATTGTTAAATAAAATCGATATAAAATAGTATATCCAAATTTCCTTTTAGTTTTAATAAAAATCATCTTTAAGTTTAACCAGATATTTTCTTCTATTATTTTAGGAAGGATTTTTGCTGGGAGAGGTAAGACAAGAGGAAACTTTTAGCATCAGTGACTCGCAAATCAGCAACACAGAGTTTCTGCAAGTAATTGGTAAGCTTGTTGTCTTTAGAAATTTTTTTTCATATATAACTTTAAGTTTATGTGTATGAGTGTTTTACTTGCATTTATGTATGTATGCCATATGTRTGCCTGGTGCCCACTGTGTGGGTCTTGGAAATCAAACCCAGGTCCTCTAGAAAAGCAGTCTTAACTACTGAGTCATCTCTCCAACTCTAGAAATACCCTTTTTAGAATGTGTACTTGTTTGTTGTATTCTTTGGCTCCTAACTGGGAGTATAGTTCAGTTAGATAGGATTTCTTTGTGTAGCTGTGACTGGCTGTCCTGGAACTTACTTTGTAGATCAGGCTGTCCTCAAAAGAGATAACCTGCCCCCATCTCCTGAGTGCTGAGATTAAAGGCATGTGCCACCATGCCAGGCCTAAAGTAAATCTTTTGAATTTTGTTTTTATTTATTTATTTTTTAGTTTTTATGTGTATTAGTGACTTGCCTAATGTATGTCTGGGAGAGGTTGTTGTCTCTCCTAGAATTAGAGTTATAAATGGTCATGAGCCATCATGTGGGTGCCAGGAGTTGAACCTAGTTCCTCTGGACAAGCACCCAGTGCTCTTAACTATTACCATAAATATTTTTTTCTTTTTTTTTTTAAATTAGATATTTGCCTCATTTACATTTCAGTGGTATCCCCTTTCCTTATTACCCCTCCGAAAAACCCCTATCCCATTCCCTCTTCCCCTGCTCACCATCCCACCCCCCACTTTCCTGACCTGGCATTCATTCCCCTACACTGGAGCATCGAGCCTTCATAGAACCAATGGCCTCTCCTCTCATTGATGTCTGAAATGGCCATCATCTGCTACATATGTATCTGGAACCATGGGTCTCTCCATTTTTGGTTGGTGGTTTAGTCCCTGGGAGCTCTGTGGGAGTACTGGTTGGTACATATTATTGTTCCTCCTGTGGGGCTGCAAACCCCTTCTGCTTTCTGGATCCTTTGTCTAGCTGCTCCATTGGGGACCCTATGCTCAGTCTATTGGCTGGCTGTGAGCCATGGGTATTTTGATCCAACTTCCAAGAAAGATCAAAGTATCCACACTTTGGTCTTCCTTCTTCTTGAGGTCTGTGAGTTGTATCTTGGCTATTCCAAGCTTTTGGGCTTATATCCATTTATCAGTGAGTACATACTGTGTGTGTTCTTTTGTGATTAGGTTACCTACTCAGGATGATATAATCTAGCTCCATCCATTTGCCTAAGAATTTCATGAATTCATCGTTTTGGGTTTTTTGGGTTTCTTTGTTTGTTTGTTTGTTTTTTGGTTTTTCGAGACAGGGTTTCTCTGTATAGGCCTAGCTGTCCTGGGACCAGACTGGCCTCRAACACAGAAATCCATCTGCCTCTGCCTCTGCCTCCCAAGTGCTGGGATTAAAGATGCGTGCCACCACTGCCTGTCAAATTCATTGTTTTTAATAGCTGAGTAGTACTCCATTGTGTAAATGTACCACATTTTCTGTATCC
>BDUI01001418.1:144073-154230 GCA_002335545.1 Apodemus speciosus
GCCTTTAATCCCAGCACTTGGGAGGCAGAGGCAGGCTATTTCTGAGTTCGAGGCCAGCCTGGTCTACAGAGTGAGTTCCAGGACAGCCAGGGCTACACAGAGAAACCCTGTCTCGGAAGAAAAAAAAAAAAAACTAAAAAACAAAAACTAAAAAAAAGAGATATTAAGGAGAAGAGGTTGTTGCTTCCTGTTATTTTTGTTATTAGAGGTGGAGTTATGTTTGTGTGGATCTCTTCTTTTTGGTTTGTTAAAAGATTATTTTCTTGCTTTTTCTAGTKTGTAGTTTTCCTCCTTGTGTTGGAGTTTTCCATTTGTTATCCTTTGAAGGGCTGGATTTGTGGCAAGATATTGTGTAAATTTGTTTTTGTCATGGAATACCTTGGTTTCTCCATCTATAGTAATTGAGATTTTTGCTGGGTATAGTAGCCTGGGTTGGTATTTGTGTTCCCTTAGTGTCTGTATGACATCTGCCCAGGATCTTCTGGCTTTCAGGTTCTTTGGTGAGAAATTTGGTGTAATTCTGATAGGTCTACCTTTATATGTTACTTGTCCTTTTTCCCTTACTGCTTTTAATATTCTTTCTTTAGTGCATTTGATGTTTTAATTATTATGTGATGGGAAGAATTTCTTTTCTGGTACCATCTATATGGAGTTCTATAGGCTTCTTGAATGTTCATGGGTATCTCTTTCTTTAGGTTAGGGAAGTTTTCTTCTATAATTTTGTTGAAGACATTTACTGGACCTTTAAGCTAKAAATCTTCACTCTCTTCTATAACTATAATCCTTAGGTTTGGTCTTCTCATTTTGTCCTGGATGTTTTGGGTCAGGAGATTTTTGCATTTTGCATTTTCTTTGACTGTTGTGTCAATGTTTTCTATGGTATCTTCTGCACCTGAGAGTCTCTCTTCTATCTCTATTATTCTGTTGTTGATGCTTGCATCTTTGACTCCTGACTTCTTTCCTAGGTCTTCTATGTCCAGAGTTGTTTCCTTTTGTGATTTCTTTATTGTTTCTACCTCCATTTTAAAATCCTGTATTGTTTTGTTCAATTCCTTCACCTGTTTGGTTGTGATTTCCTGTAATTCTTTAAGGGCTTCTACCTGTTTACCTGTGTTCTCCTGTATTTCTTTAAGGGAATTATTTGTATCCTTCTTGAAGCCCTCTATCAGCATCATGAGCTGTGATTTTAAATCCAAATCTTGTTTTTCCAGTTTGTTGGGGTATCCAGGACTTGATGTTGTAGGAGAACTGGGTTCGGATGGTGCCATGTTGCCTTGGTTTCTGTTGGTAACGTTCTTACGTTTGCCTTTTGTCATCTGGTTATGTCTTGTGTTAGTTGGTCCTGCTGTCTCTGACTGGAACTTGTCCCTCCTGTGGGCCTGCAAGCCTATCTCAGCACCCCTGGGAGACCAGCTCTCCCCTGGCATAGAGGGCTGTGGCTCAGCCCAGCTCTGGGTGCAGATGGAGGCCGAAAGGACCCTGTCCCAGCTGCTTTGCCACTCCTGTGTTCCCTTGCTTCTGGCCGTACCTGCCTGCATAGTCACTAGACTTAGTGACAGTCTTACTTCCAAACCCGGGAGTCAAAGCATTCCCTGCAGACTAGTTCTCCCCTGGCAGGATCAATGCACAGACAAATGTAGAGCAGCCCAGCTCCTGGGTACAGGTGGAGCCCAGATGGACCCTCTCCCAGCTGCTCTGCCACTCCTGTGTTCCCACCTGCTCAGTCACTGGAGAGAAAATCAAATATTTTCTTAATAAAAACAAGTTATGTAAGATGTTATGTCACTTAGAGTGGATAGCTGTAGTGTGGGTCCTTTCTAAAGCTGTTCCCCACTTGGTGGCTGGCTTGATTTTTACTGAATCGGTGTGTGACTACTTGATAGTATCTTCGAAACCATAGTGAAGCAGAAGCCTGTGGATCAATCTGTCATCATTGCTTATTTCACCTTGTGCTATAATAAATGAAGGTGTTGTCTTAGTCTTTCCAAGAAGGATTGGCAAAGACAGCTTCACGTGCTCCTAAGATAGTTGCTAGACCTTCACTGGAGTCTGAGGGCTACACTGGGGAAGATTGCTGAGAAAGAGGAAGTGGGGTATAAATGTATCCTCTCCCTTTTAACAAGTCTCCTTTTGATAAATAGCATAGTCTTTTCAAGAATACTTTAAACATCATCATGTGGCAGTCTTCATAAGCAGAATAGAGTAAGGGATGCTTTATTATATAGCAAATGTGTTAACACACACTCTCTCTCATATGTATGGGTATATACATGTGAATATAGGGGCCTGGATCAGCTTCCTGTTACGGGTAATTGTGAGCTGTCTGATGTGGGTACTAGGATCTAAGTACCCACTCTTTGATCCTTGAACCTTGGTCCTCTGGAAGAGCAGGTAGCTCTTAACCACTGAGCCGTCTCTCCAATCACAAAACACAGAATTTAAAGTGAAGCTGGGTGGGGCTTGGGTTGTCACACTGGGACCAAATCATCAATTTAAAGTCCATTTTAATGGCCTTCTAGTACAGAGAATGGGGGCAAGGGTAGAGATTGAGGTGGAGTTAGAATTGAGGGAGAACAGCTGATCTGTCTGCAAGAGTAAAGACTATAATAGCATTCATACAGCCCTTCCCTGCCATGCAAAGACATGTTTTGTGTGCAGGGCCTTTCATAGGGAAGTTTGGGGTTTCATTTTGCTTAACTCTTAAAAACCTAAAAAGTGGGTTGGCAGGATAGCTCACTGAATATGAGGGCTGGAATAAGACAACAACCTGAGTTTGATTCTTGAAGTTCACATGGTAGAAGGAGAGAACCAGCTCCTAAAAGTTGCTCTTTGACCTCCACAGCTATACCATGACACATATAGGTGCATACGGAGGTACAAATACTTATTAAAATTCTGAATAGTAGAATTTTACTTCTTAAGTCTTCTGTGTATGTAGTTATTTTTTGCACCTAGGATTTTAAAATCATCTTGTAAATAAAGGCTAAATTGATAGATGCAAGGCCATTGAACTAATTCAGTAGACAAAGGCACTTCCTACCATAATGTCCTAAGACTGACTCCTGGACCCACATACTAGAAGGAAAGACTAAACCGTCCTCTGACCTACACACGTATGCCATGGTGGTTGCAAGCACATGAATAGATGTTTTTTTAAAAATCTAAATTGCCAGATGTAGTTAAGTGACTGCATAAATTGCATTTCCAGTATGGATGTCAAATTCAGGCCCTCCACATATACTAGTCAGACATTTCCCCCATGACCTACTTGCCTAGGTCATGTTTGTAGTGTGTCTCTAATCTGGTTTGTAAATTAAGAAGGAAACTGCTGGACAGTTTAGCTTGAGGACTACTACTTGTTTAGACTTCAAAACTTGACCTAGGGCTTTCCGTAAACAAAGTAGTGTTACCTTTAAGTAAAAGATAAGTTTTTTTTTTTCCTGAATTCTAAGTAATATTTTTGTTACCCATACTCCACATCTCAGTGACTACCAGTGCCTGAAGTAACTCAGGGTTGTGCACTGCATTACTTTAAGCATCAAAAGAAGGGACTTTTGTAGATGACATTTTCTTATTGTGTCATGAGTTGGTGCCATAGTGAGGCAAATAATCTCTTCTTCAGCGTCAGTCCTGTGTCCGCACATGTGGTTTTGCAGGGTTAACTAGTGAGAATAGCTCTGTCCTCAAAGACTCTGGTTTTATTGTAACTGAGGTAAAAGTACTGCCTAAAATCCCAAGGCTGTATCTTTTTAAATAGCAGGTGATGAATCACTCTCTGGTAGAATATGGTAAATAGAATTGAATAGTCAATTAGTTTCATGCTCTTCTAAAAAAATCAGTCCATGGCCCCCTGATGAGCTTGAAGAAATTGTTCATTCTGCTTAATCCCAGAATCTTTTCAGAACCTGTTAGGATCGGTCTTATAAATGACTTTCCCTTAATACCAACCAGCTTAGAAAGAGTTAATGGACATCCAGTGTTCCAAACACCTGGCCTAAGTTGCCAGGCATCGTTAGATGGTTATTAATGGTAGGAAAGTTGAGGCCCTTCTCTTCCAAAGCTGTCCCCACAGCCTTTATCCAGTTTGATTAAATGCTTCCAGTCAGTGGCTACTTTTTCCTGTGATGCTTTGTTTAAATAGGTAAGATTGAGTAAGCTGGACAATAGCTGTCAGATGTGCACGTACCACACAGGGACACAGGAAGCAGACTTCTCACTCTCCACTCTGCTTTGTTCTGAGACTCTGTCTGGGTGTAATGAGAAGCAGTGGCACTGCCTTCCTAGCATACACATGGTACCTGTTTACAAGAACAAAATTGCCTTGGTTATCCTAAATTTTGGTTTTAAAAAAATCCCGAGATAGGGGTTGAAGAGATGGCTCAGTGATTAAGAGCACTGATCCCTCTTCCAGAGGTCCCGAGTTCAATTCCCAGCACATGGTAACTTACCACCATTTGCAATGGAGTCTGACTCCTTCTTCTCGTGTGCATGAAAACAGAGCACTCATATACATAAGATAAATACAAAAAAAAAATTAAAAACCCTGAGCTATTTTATAGTTGCCTGTGCCTTACATGTTTAACTGAGTTGATCTCCTTTGTCTGATTACAGAAATCCATAACCATCAGCCCTGTTCAAAACTCTTTAGGTAAGACACATTTGGTTTTGTAATTTTGGATCCTCATTGAAAAGGTTGTTTGAAATCAGTAAATCAAAAAATCAGTCCTRTAACTGATTATATTGTAATTTTAATTAAGGGTATTCATCTATTTACATTTTTTTYYKKTTKKTWWTTTTKGGGKTTTTTTTTGTGTGTGTGTATGTGTTTTTGTTGTTGTTTGGTTGCTTGAGGAAAGATCTTGTTAGACTTGAACTCATGATCTTCCTTCTCAAGTGTGCTACCATGCTTAGCTCCAAAATCTTATTTATTGGATGCTAACTGTGTTTGAGAAWCTGGGCTCCAGTGGAAAGARGGAAGGGGGGATATGTAAATCATAGTGTCGGTGGGTTAGAATGAGCCTTCTTAGAGACGACAGTTAATCAAGGACCATATAGAGATAAAATTGTTTATAGAAATCACATATAAATGTACATTTAATTTTGAGAAAAACTTAAAATGTTCATTTATTAGCTTTAAAATAAAAGCTAGGAGCCAGGTAGTGGTAATTCACATCTTTAATTCCACCACTTGGGAGGTAGAGGCAGGTGGATTTCTTTGAGTTCAAAGCCTACACACAAGGCTTTATCTCAAATTTAAAAAAAGGAATACAAATGTTTCTTTTTATATTTAAGTTAATATGCACAAGTTCTGTAATATGTCCTCTGAAGGACAGAACCTAACAGCAGAGAAAAATTCTGAAGGAGAAATGTAGCAGGAGAGGGGTCCTGGAGTGAAGAGTAGATAGTCCCAGACTCCTGCCAGGCCTCTCTGTCACATGGCTGAGTGATGGGAGTCTTCACTGCTAAGCAAGCCCTTTACTACTGGGCTACATCTTCAGTCCTCTGTCTTCTTTCTTAACCCATACCCTTCCACCCTAGGAGTGAGCTGTGTTTTCTCAGAAAATTCCCCTGCCTCTGCTTCTTCCCCCTTTTCCTCCCAGAACCCAGGCCAGTGTTTTCCTAACAATGTGCCCACATAAACATGTCATAGTTCTTTGAGATAGGATCTTAAAGGATTATGTAGTACTGGCTGACTTGGAACTAACATATAGACCAAGTTAGTTTCAGACAGAGATCCCCCTGCCTCTGCTTCCCAAGCACTGGCATTAGGATTTGTGCTCCATGACCATCTTTTCTTGAGTGTTCTTGATAGCYGTGTCCTTCCTTCATCCCCTCTAGTCACTTTGCCCAGTTCTTCCTGCTGCTTGTCCCTTTTTGTCTTCACCGACCCCTCTGCAAGCACCTAGCACTCCTGGGATTTCTGTCATCCTCACCCCACATATGCACCCTCATTCCTTAGATTTTTCAAAGGATTATCATCAAGCAGGGTGGCTTCCTGTGAGGCCATGAAGTAGCAAAGGACCTCAAGTCTTTCCATTTTCACATAGCTGAAAGAGGAGCAGGAAAACCAGGTGAGCAGCCATGGGTTCATCTGGAAAGATCGTCAGGTTTTGGACCACATATTACCTCTGCCTGGCTATGGATGTGTCTGTTCTGGGCCTGATAGAGCTTCACTGGACATGCTCTGTCTCGCCGTCCTGAGTAATACCACAAGACTTTGCAAGTGCAGAACTTTAAGAACAAGGATTTAACTCATACTTAGAATTGAAGGAAATCTTAAAAATTACTTCAAACTTCTTATTTGCAAAGCAGGAAAGGAGAGCAGGTAAAATAAGTAGTCTATCCTCTGTCCTGCAGCGAGACGTGCAACTGGGCTGGAACTGGGATCTCCTGACCTCCAAGTCAGTTTTTTCCCCAGTATCTTGAATACTTTCCTGCCTGTGGGGCATGTGGTGGGAGGAGAATGGCATTTCTAAGACGATAACCAGGGACAAGGAAGGACCCTCCTGTGAGTACATCTGACTACTCACATTGGTTTGTTTTGGAGGTGAGCACATTGTTAGAAGCTAGGCAGACCCAGATTCCCCTTCGATGTGCAGTTTGGACCATGCTTAGCATATGCAAGACTCTCCATCATCCAGTTGGCTAGCTTTGCTGTCTATTTTACAAAAACAGCAGAAAGCCTGTTGAATTGGGATGAACTTGTACCTCAGCACTGTGGCTGGAGTGGCTGGAACATGTAATAGAAAAGCATCCAGCTGAGGGTCTGTTAAACATTCCACAGATGCTCATTTCCCCTCATTCCTCAGAAAATGAGTTGCTGCTATCTTTTTTTCATAAGTAATTGATACTTAGAAACAAAGTAGTGGAGCCATTTGAAACCACATATTTTGTAATTACTTGATTACTTTCCACACATGAAAGGAATGTCTTTTGAATGAAGCAATCTCTCAGTAGTCTTTGATACAAAATATAGCTTCCCATCAACAAAACACTTAATCTGATTCTCTGTTTACCAACCTTGAAGGAGAAGCAGTTGCATCTATCAGTGTTAGGTGCTCTGTAGTCCCCGTGGTCATGTCTAGTCACAGTAAGATAGCATTTTAAYTATTTTTCTTCTTTAAAAAACAGTTTCTATGATTATGCAAGCAAAGTGAATGAAGAGAGTTTGGACAGAATTCTTAAAGACCGGAGGAAGGTATGTTTTATGTATTACTTGCTCCAATTTGGAAATCACATCCTAGCATGCAAAAGGAAAAACAGCTAGAACCATGATATCTGCTGTGTGTTAGGTATTCTCTCTTGGTATTGGAGATCAAACCCAGTGCTCCGCTACTGAGTTACACCTGTGTGTAGGTTTTAAGGTAAATTATGGACTTGAAGTAATGTGTTTACACTATATGACTGGGAGGATGAGTCTTTATAATGTGATCTCATTTACTTAAACTTTGGGGGGGAAAGTGAACTTTAATACAGAAAACTAACAATAGTCCATGTGTTGGTCTGTACATGCTCTGCCCAGGGAGTGGCACTATTAGATGGTGTAGCCCTGTTGGCATAGGCATGGCACTGTGGGTGTGGGCTTTAAGACCTTCATCCTAGCTGCCTGGAAGCCAGTCTTTCTTCCACTAGCAGTCTTCAGATGAAGATGTAGAACTCTCAGCTCTGCCTGCACCATATCTGCCTAGATGCTGCCGTGCTCCTATCTTTATGATAGTGGATGAACCTCTGAACCTATAAGCCAGCCCTGATTAAATGTTGTCCTTTATAAGACTTGCCTTGCTTATGGTATCTGTTCACAGCAGTAAAACCCTAACTAAGACAGTCAAAATAACTCTGGATGGTTCATTCTCTTTAGTTTATAATTTGAAAAATAATTTTATAGATTTTTAATTTTAAAAATATTTTTAACTTATTTAACAATTTCATACCTATATAGTGTATTTCTTGATCCTGTCCACCTCCACCTCCCTCTGCTCCTTTTAGACCTCTCCCTAACATTTGTCTCTTTCATCCTCATGCCCTCTTGTTTTTTTAACTCACCGAGTCCAGTTCATGCTGCCTAGATGTACATGAGTAACCTRCCAATGTCCACATACCCAGTGCAAAATGGCTTGTCCTCCTCCAGCAGCATTCAGCYGCTCTAGCTCCTCAGCTTCAGGGGAAACCTCATACACATGCACTAATTTTATAGTAAAAACAATAATCCTGRAAAATGTAAATTATGCTGGGTAGGTAGCATATGCCTATAATCTCAGGACCTGAAGAAGAGAGACTGCAGGATCAGGAGTGACAGGTTCTCATTGGCTACACTGTGAATTGAAGGCCAGCCCAGGCTACTTGCCACCCTGTCTCAAAACAGCACCATCTACCACCTTATGCCCCCAAAATTGTAGGAACTAGAGAAACGACTCAATAGCTAAGAGTGCTTGCTCCTCTTCCACAGGACCCACCGTCAACTACACATATGCTTGGCAACCCACATCTGCCTGTAACTTCAGCTACAGGGGATCTGATGTTCTCTCTGGCCTCCAGTGGCATCTGTACACACAATGCACACACATGCATACAGATCAATTTTTAAGAAATAAATTCCTTTTAAATTTTAAAAAAAATTAAATGGAGGGGTGAAGATCTGGCTCAGTGGCTAAGAGCACATCTGCCTTTGCAGACAACATGAGTTCCGGGAAACATGAGTTCCATTCCTGGAACCCACCTGACAAGTGCTTAGTTAGGGTTTCTATTGCTGTAAATACAACACTGTGACCAACCCAATTATAGAAAGGACTTCTAGTTCCAGAGGGTCAGACTCTGCAATGGCTGGCAGCATGGCATGCAGTCATGGAAGCTGAGACAGCTGAGAGCTCACATCTCAAATCAAACAGGAAACAGAATGGGGGTGGCAAGTGGCTTTTGAAACCTGACACTTCCTTCAGCAAGGCCATATACCCACTAAGTCTCCCCAAACAGCAACTGGAGATTAAGTATTCAAATGTTGGAGGCTTACAGGGGAYGTCTCATCCAGCTACCACACATGAGTCCCTGGGTTTGGGGTGCACAATGTGTATAGCAAGGCACTTTACCTACTGTGCCATTTCACTAACCCTCAATATAGGTACCCTTTTAAAAAGGAGGGAAGAAAGAAAGGGGGAAAAAGGGAGAGAACAGGCTTGTTACAAATGTAAAAAGAATGCCGGGCAGTGGTGGTGCATGCCTTTAATCCCAGCACTTGGGAGGCAGAGGCAGGTAGATTTCTGAGTTCAAGGCCAGCCTGGTCTACAGAGTGAATTCCAGGACAGCAGGACTACACAGAAAAACCCTGTCTCAAAAAAAACAAAACAAAAATAACAACAACAACAAAAAAAAAAACTTGTAAAAGAAGTCTAGAATAGCCAAGACACACATGAAAGGAGAACACAGAGTGAAATGTTTACCCATCACTCTGGCACAGAATTGGAAGCACTGACAGTATGGTGGGAATGAGGTGGGAGTGGTTGGTGAGTGGAAATTAATACAGTGCAGCATTGAGAATGTTGCTACAAACATCTCAGGTTCATTGTTCGTGCATTTACTTGAGTGTTACACATTCATTGGGCAGTCATTCTGAGCCATGTCACAGATGTGGAGGTCAGAGGGTAACCTGTGTGAGTACCCTTTTTTCCTTCTACCATGTAGATTTTGGATATCATACTCACGTCAGCAGTCTTGGTGGCAAGCCCCTTTACCTCTTGAGCCATCTTGCCAGCCTTGCATACTTGATTTTGAATTAATTTTTGATCATTTCACATTTAGATACTTTTTACTATTACCAATTTTTTAGTTATGTGGCCCTATATGGAGTCACAACACAGTGTAAAAAGCTATACTTTATGTCACTGTAAATTCATTTTCTAGAATTTTATACTAATAAGATTGTTCAGCATCTATTTTCCACACCCTGCAACTGGCTACTTTCACCAAGTATAGTTATTTTGAGATTTCTCCATGGTGATTTGTTCCTCTTTATTACTGTATATGATTCCAGTATACAGGTGTACCACAATTTACCCAGTTTATCCATTCGCTTGTTGACAGAAAGGTTGTTCTTAGTTCTGGGCTAGCCAACGCAGAGTGGTCATGAACATTTGTTTACATGTGCTCGTTTGGATGCATTCTGA
>BDUI01001419.1:42106-60429 GCA_002335545.1 Apodemus speciosus
ATAGGCATAAAGATAATTCTAAGTTGATTGAAGGTGGAATTATAAACATTTTCAGATCACATTGAAGATTTACATGGAAAATATTTCTGGTAAAATTCAAGAAATAAAAAGACAAACATGTTAAAATGGACTATTTCATGCAAAACTTTATATAAAAATGGTTATGTAAAAACTCATTCTAAATTAATTTAAGGTGGAATTAGAAAGATTTGTGATAAAATCAAAAATTTACATTGAAAACATTTCTGATAAAATGGAGGAAGTATATAGAAAGACATTAAAATTGAAGATGATCATGAAAAATAATGCAGATAAAATGGTAGACTTAAAAGAAATTACTAAAAAAAAAAAGAAAGAAATTACTAAATTAATTAAAAGGAGAATTACAAACATTTTCTGATAAAATTTAAGATTTACATGAGAAATATCTCGTTAATCTATCTCTTTTTATTGGGGAGTTGAGTCCATTGTTGTTAAGAGATATTAAGAAATAGTGATTGTTCCTGTTATTTTTGTTATGTTTGTGTGGATATCTTCTTTTGGGTTGGAAGAAGATTACTTTCTTGCTTTTTCTAGGATGTAGTTTCCCTCCTTGTGTTGGCGTTTTCCACCAGTTATCCTTTGTAGGGCTGTATTTGGGGACAGATATTGTGTAAATTGGGTTTTATCATGGAATATCTTAGTTTCTCCATCTATGATGATTGAGAGTTTTGCTGGGTATAGTAGCCTGGGCTGGCATTTGTGTTCTCTTAGGATCCATGTGAGTGAGGTTTGCCCAGGATCTTCTAGCTTTCATCGTCTCTGGTTAGAAGTCTGGTGTGATTCTCATAGGTCTGCCTTTACAAGTTACTTGACTTTTTTCCCTTACTGCTTTTAGTATTCTTTCTTTGTTTAGTGAATTTGGTGTTTTGATTATTATGTACCAGGAGGATTTTCTGTTCTGGTCCAGTCTGTTTTGAGTTCTGAAGGCTTCTCGTATGTTCATGGGCATCTCTTTCTCTAAGTTAGGGAAGTTTTCTTCTACAATTTTATTGAATATATTTCCTGGGACTTTAAGATGTAAATCCTTGATCTCGTCTATACCTATAATCCTTAGGTTTGATCTTCTCRTTGTGTCCTGGAGTTCCTGCATGTTTTGGGTTACAAGCTTTATGCATTTTGCATTTTCTTTGACTGTTGAGTCAATGTTTTCTATGGTACCTTCAGCACCTGGGGTTCTATCTCTTGTATTCTGTTGTTGATGCTTGCATCTGTGACTCCTGAATTCTTTCCAAGGTTTTCTGTCTCCAAGGATGTCTCACTTTGTGATTTCTTTATTAATTCTACTTCTGTAGATCCTGGATAGTTTTGTTCAATTCCTTTACTTGTTTGTTTCTGTTTTCCTGAAATTCTTTAAGGGATTTTTGTGTTTCCTCTTAAAGGGATTCTGCCTGTTGACCCATGTTCTCCCATATTTCTTTATGGGCTTTTTATATTTCCTCTTTAAGGGCTTCTACCTGTTTACCTGTGTTCTCCTGTATTTCTTTAAGGGAATTATTTATGTCCTTCTTGAAGTCCTCTATCAGTATCATGAGATGTGATTTTAAATCCAGCTCTTGCTTTTCCAATGTGATGGGGTATCCAGGATTTGCTGTTGTGGAAGAACTGGGTTCTGATGGTGCCATATTGCCTTGGTTTTTGTTGGTAATGATCTTGTGTTTGCCCGTTGCCTTCTAGTTTTCTCTGGTGTTAGCTGATCTTGCTATCTCTGATGGTGGCTTCTCTGTCCTGCAAGCCTGTGTATCTGTACTCTTGGGATTCCAGTTTTCTTAAATGCCCTACATATGGCTGGTTCTCCAGGAAGTATCAGGAGAAAGGGTCTTCCCTGTGGCAGACCTGGCAAAAGTCAAATGCCCTGCATGCTGCTAGTTCTCAAATGCCCTGCGTGCTGCTGGTTCTGTAGAATGTGTCAGGAGATGGAGTCTTCCCTGTGGCAGAACTGACAGGGGTCTACCAAAGCAGAACTAACAGGCAGGCGGCGAAGGAGGAACCAGTACCAAACTTTTAATGAGTGGGCTTTGTCCAATTAGACAGCTGTTGATTACCCTCAAGATATAGATGCCACTATTAAACCTTTGGGGATACCTTACCTGTCACATCTGTGTAGGACTATTGGTTGTTTTCCCTTTGGCAGCTTGCATAGCCCCTTTTGGTACTATAAAAGCTATTCCTTGGGCAGGAGACTTCTAGGTCTGCTCTGGCTCAGTTCTGATTCCTGTGTCTAAAGTATGTGGACTCTTCAGAAATAAGGGCTTATCTTCAAATTCTGCGAGGCAGACAAGGGCAATGGCAATAACCTATATTATTTTACGAGTTTCTTGGACTCCCCTGACCAACACCTCGAAACAAGTTTTCTTATGCTTGGTACTGAGGTTTTTGTCAAATAGGTTATGGGGGGAAGCAGTATCATCCTAAGTGGCATAACTTCATTTAATGTATACACATATGCACACGTATATATTATATGTAATTTTAGGTAAACATAATATGATTCTCAGAACTGGAGAGATATCTTAGCAGTTAAGAGCATTGGTTACTCTTCCAGAGAACTTTGGTTTCATTTCAAGCACCCACAAGGCTGTTAACCAACAGTCTTTAACTCTGCGGACCTTCTTCTGGTCTCCACAGGTATTGCATGGTGCCCAGACATGTGCAGACAAAACACGCATACAGTGCTGAGATGATTGAMAGATAGCACTGCACCCAGCTCCTTAAATGGGTATACTTAATCAGGTCTTCAAAACTCATGTTTACCAAACAAACACTATACTGAATCTACCTGGCTCTGTTTACTCTCTTCTTAGGTTGATCACTGCTCACTGTTCCTGCTGATATACAGGAGCTTTTCAGTTTGTTGTCATTACAATTGAAATGAGTCAAGGCTCCATGTTCTGTCTGTGGACATCTAGTTTTCCTAGTACCCATTACTGAAGAGGCTGTCTTCTCTCTAGTATATGTTGTTGGCATCTTTGTTGCCAATTAGGTGGGTAAAGTTATGGGTTTGGTTCTGGGATCTCTGGTCTATTTCATTGGTCTGTGTATTTGTTTTTATGCCAGTATCATATTTTGGTTACTATGCCACTGTAGTGTGGCTTGAAACTCTTGTATTCTAATGTCTTCATTTGTTCTTTTATTTTTTTCAGGATGGCTTTGACTAAGATTTTTATTCTAGTTCTATAAAGAATGTCATTGCTATTTTGATGGGAATTTCATTGGATTTATAAATTGCTTTAGGTGGTATCTATATTTTAACTATTAATTCTTCCAAGCTTTGAACATGGGAATACTTATATTTTTGTGTGTCTTTAGTTTCTTCATTAGTGTTTTTTAAATTTTCATTTAAGATGTCCTACTTTTTATTTTTAGAGTTTTGGTGCTGTTTTTATAGGATTTATAATGGTCATGAATGAGATTGAATAGTTTCTTTTTCAATGAGATTATTATTAGTGGTCTAATATTGATTTGTGAAAATGTTGTGGATTTCTGCACTAAAAAGATATTTCAGTTGGTAAAAATGATTATTTTAAAAGTGTAAAAACCCAGGTTTAGATCCCCCAGAATCTACATAAAAAAGTCTTGTTTAATGGAGCATTTGCCTGTAATTCCAGCAATACCTAGATAAAATGTGGGGACATAAGGATCACTGGAGCTTTTTGTCCAGGTACTCTGGCCTACTTGGCAAAAGTTTCAGGTCAGTGAGAATCCCTATATTAGACAAAAGCTAGAAAATACCTGGATTTGTTCTCTGACTTCCACACATGAAACCGTCAGGTAGAAATAATAAATTTTGGGTTTGTTTTTGATAGCACTTTAAAGCGACCTTAATTCATAATAACATGCAATATATGTATATATTTTACAAATAACTAGGATGGACATCGTAGGGCTCCAGACCTACAGGAGTGTGAGCAGATAGAACTATTGAGTATCCCAGTTTGTAGTGAATGAGTGATGCGCATGGGCAGTGTCTAGATGATAACATGTAAGTGACTGTTGTGTCAACAACTTTGTCTGACTTTTCATTTTTTTATTTACTTATTTCCTTACTTACTCATTTACTTTATATCCCAATAGCAGCTTCCCCTCCTYCTCCTCCCAGTTCCTCTCTCTCCAAGCCCCTTTCTCCTCGGATATCAAACTTCMTTGACAAATGAAGTGGCAGTAGAACTAGGCACATCTCCTATTGAGGCTAGACAAGGCAGCAGTTAGGGGAAGGGGATCCAAAGGCAGGTAACAGAGTCAGAGACAGCCGCCGCTCCAGGTTTTAGGAGTCCCACAGGAAGACCTAGATGTACAGCTGCTGCATATGTGCAAAGGGCCTGGGTCTGTGCCATGCGTGCTTTCTGGTGGTTCAGTCTCTGTGGGCCTGTATAGGCTCAGCTTAGTTGAACTGGAATAGAAGAATCTGGCAAAAGTAAACACAGTTTCCCCTATTTGGCATTGAATAAGAAACTCCAGACACTACTGACCCCTCTGCATAGGGGTCCCACAGCTGGCTCAGGTGTCTCTCCTTACCACCTCAGATTGTTGCAGTCTTGGGGCTAGATTGCTCTTCATGCAATGACTCCTAGGGCTGTAGTCCAGTGAGCAGATTCTGCAGGTGGGTCTGCAGCTGTAGTGAGAGTGTCTGCTTCAAATCTCTGCTCAAGGGCTTTGTGACCCCAGGTCGTAGCCTCCTCTGTAGACTGTGCTCTGTTTTTGCAGTGCTTCTTCTCTGTGGGTTCACTGGGTAAACCACAAGTCTCTGCAGCAGTCCATCTGCATGTTCCCCAGGACTGTGCACAGTTTTCCCTGCCTGGGTCACCTGAATGTTACCTGACCTTGCAGAGATTCCTCCATATAGGGAGCCACATTCAAGAAGATAATCCTTCTCCTTTATCTGCCTCCCTTCCCCTTAAGGGTTATGATCGGGTCCATTGAACACTTCTGGTTTTTACCTTAAGCTGGAAGAGTTTCTATAGCAGATGGAGTCTTGTTTTTTTTTTAATCTCTTCAACTTTTTTGCCACCCCCAGATTCTTATTTCTACTGCTACCCTGCAATTCCTCACATATTCCAGCCAAACATCTAGTATAAAACCTAAGGGATCAAGCCAGACCAGGAGTGAAACTGAATCTAAATATTCACATAGGTTGGAGAAGACATCCTGACAAAGAGCTCCTTCCAAAAGGAAACCCAGGCTAATGTTCCAGAAAGAAAAGAACAAATGCCAAAACGATTCTGTCTCACGTATGGAGGACCCAATTTGGTTTTTTGTTTATATACAAAATTAAGACTCTTCCTCCCTTTAGGAATCAAAATTACTTTCAAAACTTAACATAAGGAAGCAGATAACTGCTCTGAGCTGTGTTTACCAATAGATATGTCTGGGTCCTCACACTGGTGGCCAGGCACAGGCAGCTGTCCCCGACCAGATGTACCATGTACAAAAAGAACCAGCTTTCAGCTGAAAAAGCTTTGATGAATTATTCATGTGCTGAGGAATCAGCCAGCATTAGGAACACTYTCACCCTCCTTTGAATCCTGAAAGCTGAGGACTGCTTTGCTGTGTCTCCTCCCCCTTCACTTTCCAGTTGCTGCCCAGGACCCACAGAGCCCCTATGGAATCGGGCAGGTCATCTGTGCTGAAACCCAGGGTTTCTGCTTATTTGCCGTTTGACACCAAATAAGTAACTTTTTACCTCTTATGGTTTTATCATCTGGAAAATGGAAATGATGCATCACAGGGTTTTGGAGAGGTTACACCAAATCACACAGGAAACAGGAAAATATGTAGGAATAGTAGCTGCCAAGCGCTGCTTTCTCTATAGTGAGGACAGTGAGGTAAAAGTAAAAATGTTCTTTGTGTCTATAGAACAAAATAAACAGAATGTGATTTAAATATCTACCATTTTTAGAGAGCTTTCCTGTCAGTAACCCCTTCTGTAGTCTCATCTGAAACAAAAATGAAGTGACAAGGGGCAACTGACATTATTTCTGTTGCATGAGGAGGAACAGGGAGCTTTTGGAGCATTGAGAGTGGGCTGGCCTAAAAGCAGAGGTGCTGGGGCTAAGCTCCAGGGCTTTTATGCATCTTCAGGCTATGTTTGCTAACTCCTTCTCATGTGTTCACACACAGACTCTTCACAGACAAGTCTGGCATAGCTGCTTCTAAGCCACAAAATAGCCAGCCAGAAGGAAGAGCAGCAGGACATTTATAAATCACTGAGAACTGATTATTTTGTAAGTGCAGTGATATTGTAAGTTACGTGGCCTCTGACAACTAAATTAGCAAACTAACATGGTCTGTCTCCAACTAGCCAGCAAGCCACTATGAATGCATTGGAGCTCAGGGAGTTTAGCTCATCAGAGTCCCATTTTGTAACTGGTAAAGATTTTGAAATAAGGCCAAAGCCTCTTCTATATCCTCTCCATGGAATTAGCTTTTCCTTTATCCTTTACTCCTTGGCAAGAGTTTTGTGATAGTAGTTAGCCTAATTCTGTGGAATGAAATATCCAGAGTTCTAGATGTCTTCTCCTTCCACCTTTTCTCTACTAAAAACAATTGATGAGGCTGCTCCCCAAAATCTGTTTTATAAATATTTAAACTTCTAGTTAGCCTTGAGTTCCCCAACTATCGCTCTAGCAGAGTATTTCAAGTCTTGGATTCCATCTGGGATCAGACAGCACTCAGGAATGCTTTGGGGAAATATTCAGCATCCTGTGGAAGAATGTCACTGAGGGGTCTTCAAACAGCTCATCCCTCTCTAGACTCCCTGTCTTTCTGGACAGCAGAGAGAGCTGTGACAGAGCTGCTGTCCACACAGATGCCTTCTGACAACCTTGTCCTCCCCTGCCATCGCATGCTGAAAGTGGGTGGGAGAGTGGAAAATTGGGGTAGAATAAGATAGGGGGAGAAATATTTCCCTTCTCGTATTCCTGAGAGGCCCTTTCTCCCTGTTCCCTTCCCACCTTTTGATATTGTTTCTCTGAACTCAGACCCCCATCTTCTCTGGGACCCTTCTTGGAAGCTGAGAGCCAGTGTGGGAGGCTTGAAGCAGAATCTCCCCAGACTACAACCCAGCTGTTGAGGAGCAAAGCAAAGAACAGGGTGGAGACTGACTCAAGCCAAGCCCTAGCCCAGAGGTGGAGGCTGCTGTCTGAATCACCCACCCGTTTTTCCACTGAGACAATGAGGAAAATAAACATCCAGACCAGTTTCCAGCCAGATCTGAAATTCCTATGTCTTAAAAAAAAAAAAAAAGTGTTATTATGAGCAGTTCTGAAGTATTAGATCTCCTTCATTATTATTATTTGTTCTTGTTGTTTACAACTTGGTCTAGTCAGTCTTGAATTGAACATGAACCCCATAAATCTTCATAGAACTCTGCATTGTCGTGGAACAGGCCCCAGCCCTGACCTTCAGCAAAGTCCAGACTCTGGAGGAGGAAAAGGTGACTGGGAAAAACATGACCCCTTTCTCCATTCTAAACCTTGATCCTTCTTCCTGCTCTGTCTATTTATACAAGACACTCCCCCTCACCTCCCTAGCGAGCCAGCATAGATTAAGTCTAGTGTTACCTGCCAAAACCCACAGACTGGGAAGTAGGAGCAGTCTGGTCCCAAATGTTCAACTTTGGAGAGCTCCCAGCTGTGACTTGAGATTCCCTGCTGCTACCCCTCCTTTTTTGTTGCTATTCATGGATGACTTCTGATTATCCATTGTGAAGGAAGGTAATAATGATTTGTTGAAATAACCAGAGTACATTTCAAAGTTATGTCTATCTTTAATTTTGGACTATAGGTAGAACTAGAATTTTGTGTTTAATGGAAGAAGCATTTGTATTAAAAGGTTGTCTTGGATTCCTGAAAATCTTAAGTCTGATTAAATATCCAGTCATAGTTATTGTTAGGATGCTGAATGCTACAAAGCCTGTAGATATGATCATTTCTCTAGGATCTAAATTGGGAGTCAAAGTCTCAATTTTAGATTGTTACTAATTCAGTGTGGAGATCTTATGAGATCTTCAACATTAAACTTTAAGTAATTTTAAGCATTAGATTTTTTAACCAAATCTTAAATGTAGCACAATACCTAAAAGAGAAGAATGGGAATCAATTTGAAGACTACAGGGGAGAGGGTCAAAGGTTACAAGTTGCATAAGACCTAAATGCTTTTCTCCCATGCTTTTCTGTAGAGGCTCGAACCCAGTGTGAAAATACTGACTGTGGTAGATATTGCAAAACATGAACCTCTAGGCCAGTACTAAATTAAGAAAAAAATATTTAATCAGTTAGCAACAAAATTTTTAAAAATGAGGAAAATATAGTTGATTTTATAAAACTAAGTATGACCTGATTTTAGAAATGCATTTGATTCAATAGAGCCTCTCTGTATATCTAAAATGGCAATCCTACTAAATGATAACTTTTTTCCGTTAACACCATTGAAAAATGGCAGCCTCGTTTTTTAATGACCATTTCTAAAAGTACACAGATGAAAAGCAGAGGCTATGGTTTAATACAACAGTAGAATGGAAGCATCTGGAAACAGTGTTTTAGGGGTGCTTATAAGTGTCAAGTTCCTCTGGTCTCCATGTCTACTTCTACAAACATGCCCCAGACCTCTGAACTCACCATCAAATCCAGCTTATGCACACCCCGCTCTAACATGATATCCATGCTGTAGGGGATCCTTCATCCTCTTGGATGAGTTCTGGCCCTGGTCCTCTATTCTAGTTAGGATCAGCTCTAGATTTTTACCTCATTTTCTTTGCCCTGTTAACCTTTTTGCAGTCTTCAATCTCACCTAGAATGGACCTGTCCAGTTTTTAATTTGGTTTTGCTTGTAGACCAGAGTCTTTCCAGACATTAAGTCATTGCCCAAGGCCTCACTGTCCACTGGGAGATGTCTGGGTTTCCAGTGGTTTGTCCATCTGAATTTCTGAAGAAAATCTGCTTCTGCTTCTGCTTCTGCTTCTGCTTCTGCTTCTGCTTGCTTTCCCTGAACACATTTCCTCTTCCTCTTGGACTCTGCCACCACAGTTTTAAGTGATGCCTCAGTTTCTGTTCTGTTTACTTGGTCAGCCTATACCATGGAGTAGCTGCTCTTTTGCTCTCTCACCCAAACTTCCTTTGTAACCCTTGTCTTTGTTTGGGTGTGAGACACGTCTACCTGCGGCTGGCCCACTGGGACTGCAGGCCACACTTGGCTTGGACTCTTCCTGGTGGCTCTGCCTCCCTGTTAGCAAGATCACATACTATTAATTGAATAATGGCTGACTCTGTGACAAATTATGTCTGCCAGTTGCTGGTTTTTTTTAATTAGGTTAATATCAAATGTGAAATTTAAATTTTTTTGAATTACATATCTGAATTTAGCTTCAATATCAAACCCCACCTGACCACTCATTGAAATAGATATTTTGATACAGTTCACTTAAATTATTTAGTTGCAGTGTTTGGCTATAACTTGTTGTCTAATCTGTTTTGTTTTAAAATTCTAACTCATTTCCAAATGTTGTTTTGAGAAATGCCCTGTTGGAATAGGAAAGGAGCATCAAAAAATTCTAACTTTAGGGCTGGAGAGATGACTCCACAGTCAAGAACATTGACTGTTCTTCTAGAGCACCTGGGTTCAATTCCCAGTCCTCATAATAGCTCAGATTTCTGTAACTCCAGTTCCAGGGGGTTCTGATTCCCTCTTCAGACCTCCACAGGCACTAGGCATGCCTGTAATCCATATGCAAAAATTCAGGTAGTCTATTCACATACATATTTTTTAAAAAGAAATTTTAACTTTATTTGTAGGAGTTAGACCAAAATAAGTGAAATTCTAAATATTGATACAATGCTACAAAATTTTATTTAAAAAAGAAAGAAAACCCTTATTTTATTTAATATGTGTACCACCTTCTGACCCCTTTTCTGGATGCCTACAATGACCACAATTCTTCATGGTTGTAAATCTCATTATCCAGAACAACCAGCCAAGACAAAGGGAATAAATAGGATAGAATAGAAGACTTCTGGAATATGAGATCCTGAAAGGTCCTTAGAGAATACTTAGTTTTGAACTCTTCAAATAACAGCACATCCAAAGGTCAAGACAGAGGAGCAGTTCTGTTCAAGATTGTACTGCTGGCTAGCAAAGGTAGAATGAAAACTCTTTTAGTCAGTGAGTCAAGTAATGCTTGATGGTGACAGCATCTTGCATTTTTAAGATACTCATATATAAACTAGACATGGTAGCTCAGGGAGATCCCAGTTTTAGGCCAGCCTGAGCTACATAGGAGAACTCTGTTCCAAAAATAAAAGGCACTACATATATACAAACATGTATGCATTAGTATAGAAAGCCAATTGGTTTCTTATGGTTCTGGATAGCAAACCAGTGATACTGCCATATGCTAGGCAAATACTCTATCTCTAAGATACATCCCCAGCCCTTACAAATCCAACTCAAACACAGTACTGTAGAATCATGTTATATTGGTAGGTCCAGTCTTAATATATCAGTTAAATTGATTTGTTTCTCTGCCTCAATTTTGATCTTCATCAGTAAAATTTGAAAATCTTTGCAATGTTGTTAAGACTAAGAACCTCCTTAAAACGAGAGTATAGATAGTAATTTTTTAAGGCTTATTTATTTATATTATGTGAGTACACTGTTGCTGTCTTCAGACACGCCAGAAGAGGGCATCAGATCATATAGTTGTGAGCCGCCATGTGGTTGCTAGGAATTGAACTCAGAACCTCTGGAAGAACGGTCATTACTTAACTGCTGAGCCATCTCTCTAGCCCCCCTCCCCCAGGATAAATAGTATATATACACAGTAAGCATGTATTAAATATCCATTGTATGTATGGCTAGTAAATTGCTGCTGCCTTCTCTATGATCTTCATACAGCCTTCATGGAGTTTTGTTGCTACTGCAGTTCATTTTATTTTATTCTGGTTTCTTTGTTGTTTTTGTAGTTGTTTTGCCTATTTGTTTTTGAGATAAAGTCTTACTATGTTGCTCAGGCTGGTCTCCAAACTAATAGGTTTAAGCAATCCTAACACCTCAGCATATCCAAGGAGCTAGGACTATAGGTGCCCACCTATATGTGCCCACTATAGGTGCCATCACAACAGCCCTTTGAAAACCCTGCTACTTTTGAAATTTGTAGTTGCCTAAATAACTCTTGTCTCTCATTTGTTCAAACTTGAAATAATTTTTTGCATATGATTAGTTTGTTGTATCAAATAAAGACTACTGACATTCTTGGTTTGAAGTGCATTATGCTTTTGAGTTATTGGAGTGTTCAAAAATCAAGGTATCTGTTGTTATGTTTTAGCAGTCCTTGGGATCAAACCCAGGGCCTTCCCCATGCTACACAAGCATCTCTTTAAATGAATCACTACTAATAGTGAAACAACCAGTTTCTAGAGCTTACTGCATAAAGGATAAGTGTTCTAAGCATCTTCCAAATTATTAATTCTTACAATACTGGAACTAGATATTTTTATTACTATCATTATAAACTCCAATTTTATGAATAAGGAAACAGTGGCACAGAGATGTTAAATAATTTTCTCTAGTTCATATAACAAGAAAACAAAGGAACTGGAATTTACACCTAAACAATTTGGCCCTATAACCTGTGCTTTTAATTATTAAGGCATGCTCCTAAATTGTAGATACAGGTCCTTGACTCAAGTGTCACAGTTCCTGTCTGGAGGCTTCAGCAGACAGTCAGAGACCTGGAAGAGCTATTACTATCTCCATTCCTTAGTGGGGGGCTGATCTCCCTTTAATCCTTCAAGGCATCCCAGAGAATACTTGTTGCCTATGATTTCACCCTGAGCCAACTTTTGCCTTTGTCCTAAACAGTACTTTTAGTTTCTTCACACTCAGGACATATATCTTTACTCCTACTAGAATACATATTGTMATCAACACAGTTGAATATCTATCTGGGAAACTTGGTCAAGGGTAGATAAGAAGCAATCATTTGTTCATCAAGAGGTGATCATTTGTTCATGAARCACTGTTTTGTTCACCCAGTGTTTAGAAAAGCTTAGATACTCTGAAAGATTATTAGATAAATTAATGTGAGGGCTTCAGGAAGAGAGCRAGAGGAAGCAGGTAACACCCAAGAATAAGCTGCTGCCCTGACACCTGTAAAGGAGAGAAGGGAAGAAAAAGGACCAGCCCGAAACAAAGGGATAAGATAGACTCAGCCAGGCATTGTAGGTTCTTCAGCCAAAGGTATATTAATGAGGTTTCATATTTCACATGAATAAGCCTGTGCTGGTACTTCTGGCACTGATGAAAAAAGTTCCCAAGCTCAGCCTCCATGCGAAGGCAGGGAGGAGGGATGCAGAGGGCTCACTCCCCAGACTGCCAGTCAGCTATGCTTCCCAAATTAGAGCTCAGAGGCATGATTGGTTTTGTTCTGTTTGAAGGAGTTTTTTGTTTTCCTTTTCTTGTTATGTTTTGTTTTTTAAGGTYGGGGTCTCATTGTATAGCCCTGCCTAGTCTGGGACTCACTATATACCAGGCTAGTCTCCAACTCCAGCTGTGTCTTCTGGGGTTAAAGGCATGTGCCACTATGTCAGCTCAGGGGCCTGTTTTTACAGCCACATTTAGACATTAGAGATTAACAGAACATGTAGGTTTCAAACCTCTAAAGGAATTTATAGTTAAGTAGAAAGAGACAAAGGAAAACCAAAGTGAGTAAATGATAGCAATATATACTTTGGTGACTGAGACCTGGTAATGTGATAGGGACTCCACAAGTGATGGCGGGCCTATGTAGTACATATGATCTTAATGTGTTTGCCCTCTTAAGTCATATTTAAAAGGTATCTCTCCTTTTTTGGACACTACTGAAAAAAAACTAAAGATGCTAGAGCATCAAGAGCAGACTTGGATGAATGGGAAGCAATAGCAGTAACTGCAGATTACTGTGCGTAATCTAGAGACCATGACTGAGGAAGAGCTTCCAGKGACAAGCTAGGTCCAACCAGCCTCTTGTGCCTGCAGTCCTTAACTTCCCTCAGAAAGGCCAGTTGACTGTGCTTACACCCTGGAACAGGTCCTGTCTAGTCAAATACTGAAAGTTTGGGAACAAGGAATTCAAGATCCTCCCATTCCAGATTTCTCTTACAATGAGGTACAGAGAGAAATTTCAGAGCACCCATGTGCAGGGACGGCAGATATTCCTTCCTAGAAAAATTTAGTAGTCTTTACAAAATTTATGTATTAAACATTTTTGGACTCATTCAGTTTCATAGCAAGTACACCAAGATTCGGGCTCCAAATCTCAGGCCCCTTTCCCAGCGTCCCAATGTCTGTCCTGAAGCCAGTGCTTCCTTCAGATGCTTTTGCCTGCCTCCTAGTCCCTTAGGGAAAGCTAAAGTTCTTGGACTTGAAGCTTCACATCCAAACCGATCAGTTTAAACCTATTGTTCGATTATCCCACTGCTAGTGATTCTCAGTAAGCACCCATAATTATGCCTGACACTGGAGTTTACACCAGTTGCCAACTGTCTAATTGAGAGTCACTGTAAAAGGAACAAACACTCCCTCATAAAGTTGATTAGTTTTAAGTATTGTTAATTTTTTGTATTCTTGTAGAGAGTTTTTCAGGTTCAAAATGCATTCCTAAAATCTGAACTTATGGTACCCACTAGATGGATTGATTCCTCTGGGCATACTAATGGGTTCCCAGAATTCCTTAGGGGAAGGATGGAAGTACTCCCATGAATATGAATTAAGCTCTTTGCTTCTGCAGTATGAGCTCATAAATCAAGAACAAGATCCACCCTTTCAAACTGGCCTGAGATTTCTAGCATAGTCTCTACAGTAAATGCTCATTACTCAGAAAATGACAAGAGTGYTTCATTCTAGTGGCTGCAGACATATGTGGCCTTGGCTTCTATGCCCAGCACTTTATCCTGCCTCCCACACACACCTCCAAAAAAGATTTAAAGTACGAATGAATTCTTTGAGGGAACTACTTTTGAACTGGGACCCCTAACCATTCCAAGCCCCACACAAAGGAGCAGGAGAAAGGTAGGTATGRTGGTAAGATGAGAACAAAGCTTGTTGACCTGATCCCTCTCAAATGAGCTGGACAGGTCCTGATTAATACAGACCTTCTCCAAAACCAGAAACGGACATAACTTGTGTATGTTTCTGTATAAAACTTCACAAAGTGAGAAAAGTTTTGTCCACCTAAAGAGAATTTGAAACCTGGAACTGGTCATTCATTCTACTGATGTAGGGAAAAAATCTGACTTAACTTCTTATCCAAATCCAAGTTATTGCTATGCCTGGAACACTGTGCTAAGCATTGTCAGAGAAACAGTGATCTAGATCCTGACTTTTAAACCTTGTAGTTTTGTTTTAGATGATATATTTGTAAATTCCCAACTAACATGTGTAGTGAASTAAGTACTGTGAAAGATGGAAAGGCAGGCATAATTAATTCCTACTAGAGACCTGCTGTAAGACATTCATGTCTCTAAATGGAGCTCTGGGGCAGAGAGAATTCTCTGAGGACATGTAACCAAGTGCCACAGCCCTAAACTACAGCCACTCCCTGCTGCCCTGTGCTTCTTCTGTGCATTTGAAAGAATCAATTCGGCTAATATATACCTCAGGGTCATATGTACCAAGGTCAGATGTTGGAATCTGGCTGTCCTAAGCACTCAGATATTCTTTCTCAGATTCTTTCATAGAGGCAGTTGGAGAATTGTGGTCACAGAAAGGTCTCCTGGGATCTCATGTTGCTGCCTGTCTCTACCACCTCTTTCAGTTTCCTCTGCTTTATGGCAATTATAAACACTAGAAAACATATTTTAAACTTGGAGAATTATTTATAGTAGTTTTTAAGTTTGATCTAACATGTTTACTTACTGTGAAAATATTAGGAATGTCATAAACCTAGAAAAAAAAACAAAACTCCAGGCAGTCAGTGTTCTGGTAATCAGATCTTATGACTTCTTATGAATAACATATGCTGTAGAGAATACGTCCTCATTCTTAGTGATACCTTGTTCTTTGGGACCAAGAGATTTAAATTCTGATACCACGGTTCATTTCTGACCTCAATATATAGTCTTGGACAAGTAGTTTCCCTTTTCTGGGCCACCATTCCTTGAATTGTAGATGAAAGATTTGGGGAGGGCTAGGAGTAGTAAATGAGGAAGGGTTCTCCAGAGGTTCCTCTGTTTGCCACTTGCTAAGCTAAGGTTATCTATTCAATGGAGCCCTTGTTGTTAGGAATTACTTCTCCTATTATGATATTTATTGAAAGACTAGAGAATTGTGCCTTTGCAAGTAATTTCAAGCTTGTGATTATGAATTCAAATGACTGAAATGATCAAACCAGTCTTGCCCCGCACGTTTGTTGCTGGTCTTGCATCTTTTTCTCCATCTGTCTTGTTTTCTAGTTAACTTAATAATAGGAATACTCACCACTTATGATCCTATACCATTCTGGTTTTGAAATTCTTCAACCATTTTCTCTCATTAGACCTTTATGAATTCACTTCTACTATCTAACTTCTTAGAATAAATGCCAAAGAGTTTATTGAGAATTAAATAATTGCCAATTATTGATTGGGCACTCACCTAGCATCTATGAAGCCCTGGGTTTGATGCTAAGCACTGCAAAAACAAAAATGCTGTTTGCCTGTATTTCCTCTCACTGAATCCTTCAAAGAACTCTGCAGACTCAGTGTTCTCCCTGGCATTTGGCATGATGTCGTGAGAAATGAAGCACACAATGACTCAGAAGCTTTGCTAAAGTGACTTTAGAACCYGGATCCATGTTTCTAGAGAGTTGATTTCAGTGTTCTTTCTGTGACACACTGTTGCCTGGAAGTTAGCTGTGAGTAGTTGTTATGAACAGCCAGTCAGAACAGAGTTTCAGTTTATAATTTTAGTGATACAAAGAAAGGGGTTGGAAGCATTTGTTCCTTCATTTAACTCTCAGAGGCTGTTTTACACTTGAGATTTCAGTGAGTCCTAACCCTTCATTGATAAGCCAAATCAGAGGATGATAACCTACATCTCGATGGGTATGTGGTTTATTGGGTCTTCACTGGGATCAATTTTCTGTAATCAATGTGAACCCTTATTCTAATTCAACCTTTCCTCTTATAAATAGAAAGATAAAACTCAGATAGATGAAACAGCAGGCCTAGGACTAGACTCTCATTCTATTCCTCGACTCTGCATCCCACAAAGCTAATACTATTTATTTACTATGGTCTCGTGAAACTCATTCACCTATGCAAGTAAGAATGAGATTTGAAAACAGAGCTTTTTTCAGATCTTGTCTATGGCTTTTCTAGCTGTATGACTGTAAAAGTAACTTTTTTTCAAATAATAGATTAATTATTGATATAGCAATATATATGATATATTGTGTATGTCTCTCTCTGTCTCTCTCTGCAACCTTCTCTGTACAACTGTCCCAATAAAACTGCTCTCTCTCCTTTTTCTCTATCAGCCTATTCTCTCTTAAATAGCCTCTTTTCTCTGTGTTCTTATAACTATCATATTCTGTCAAATCTTTCTCTGATTCATCACTTTGCCACTCAATTAGACAACACTTTCAAACATAGGTGCTTCCTTCTACAAACTAACTTCACCTTCATTGATTGGGATTAAAGGTGTGTGCTAAGGGCGTGTCTCTATTCCAGCCGGAGGGATTAAAGGTGTGTGTGCTAAGACTGAGCTACACCACAACTAGAAACATCTTTTTCCAGTAAACAACTCAATCTCAGGGCTCACCATATGATCAAATATCCTGCAATATGTGGCTCTAAATTTTTTATTATAACTTTTCTGAATTCTTTGCTAAGATTTATTTTTATTTTAAATAATATCTATACATATAATAATATATACCTACACACATATTTGTGTGCATAGGTATATAGATTGTGCATGAAGTGGTCAAATAATGTCTAGTTCCCTTATCTGAATACCCCTTTTATTTTTGTCCCTTCTCTCCTAATAATTTTCTCTCCTAATAATTTTCTCTCCTAATACCCCCAAAAGTCTCAGTGGGTCTTAGAATCCAGACACAGTGAGACCAAAACTGGAGCCTAGGCTGAGCCTAAAGCCTGTTTCTTCTAACTCTGAACTCTTTGGACATAAGTGTATAGGTATATGAATCCAGGTGTTTATAGAGGCCAAAGTTGTCAAATTACCCTGAAACTAGAGTTATGTGTGATTGTAAGCTGCCCAATGTGGTACTGGAAATCAAACTCCTGTCCTCTGCAAAAGCAATAAGAACTCTTCCTCACAGTGTAACTAGAAATCCTTTGTAAGTGCCTACTAAATAATAGCTGTAACTTATGGTCATTGATGTCCTTTCTGTTATCAGTGCCCCATGAATCATATAAGGTAGTTGACTAGAACAGTGACAGTTACTGTCTTGTTTGTCCATGCATTCAACTCATCCTTCTTGGCCACCTCAAGACCTCACAGTAAGAAGGGCTGAGTAGTGTGCTAAATGCTTTCTATAGAGCAATCTCTAATCTTTCCGTGTCCAAGCCACAGAGCTCAGAGTTAGAGGAGGCAGGCTTTGGGTCCAGCCTAGGCTTCATTGTTTATGTCTGGATTCTGAGATCCACYGAGACTTTTGTGTGTGAGGATAATTTAGTGAGAAGAGATAAAGATARAAAGGGCATTCAGATAAGGGAACTAGTCATAATTTGGCCAATCATCTTTTCCAGAAACCCCTGCCAGCTCTCCTTTCCTGCCCCTGTTTTCGCAAACTTGTTGATGGCTGGATTGTCCTGTGCAGAGCTCCTCTACTGAAACCCTCTGAGCTTTCCTACACTGCAGTTTTGCAAGGAGGTGGGAGGAGTCCTTGCATGCTGGGCAGGCTTCCCAGGGGTGGTTGTAGAAAGGAAGGGGGTGATTTTGTAAAGCCCTAAAAAGAAGCCAGAAAGAAAAGGAAAAAAATAAAAACCCTGCTGAAAAGAAAACAAATTGACTCAGACATTTGCAGCTGTTATCTTTAGTCTAGACTCAGAGGTAGAAGTCAGGCCAGGAGTCTGGAAACCTCCCTTTTCTTGCTGTATTACTGTGTTCCTAATGACCCAAGACACATCATTGCAACAGCATATCCATCTCATACCAAACTAAAATCATCCCAGCCATACATTGTCTAATGTTTTTCCTTTATTTGTACCATATTTACTTCTTTTAAAAGATTCCAGGCAATAAAAACAAATTGTATTAACATTTTATTTTTATACACACACACACACACACACACACACACACACACACAC
>BDUI01001419.1:87579-102260 GCA_002335545.1 Apodemus speciosus
GCTGAGTCCCCAGAGGTCTTAAGCTTGGGGTTTCCCGGTTGCCCGAGCTAGCTTGATGCGAGCCAGCCGTAGCAAAGATGGCGGCAGCAGCGGCGGGGAGGAGAGTAGGATCCCCCAGCTCGATGTGTGTTTTGAGCTTCAGTAGTTTCTTTTATGAATGTGGTTGCTCTTGCATTTGGGGCATAGATGTTCAGAATTGAGAGTTCATCTTGGTAGATTTTCCCCTTGATGAATATGAAGTGTCCTTCTTCATCACACTTGATAACTTTTGGTTGAAAGTCTATTTTATTGAATATTAGGATGGCAACTCCTGCTCGTTTCCTGGGATGATTTGCTTGGATGACCTTATTCCATCCTCTTACTCTGAGATAGTATCTGTCTTTGTTATTGAGGTGTGTTTCTTGTATGCAGCAAAATGCTGGATCTTTTTTGCATATCCAGCTTATGCCTTTTAATAGGTGAGTTGAGTTCATTAATATTCAGAGATATTAAAGAGAGATGGCTGTTGGTTGCTGATGTGTTTGTTTTTGTAGGTAGCTTTATGTACTTGTGGTTCTCTCCTTTGGGCTTTGTTGTGAGATGCTTAATACCTTGTCCTTTCTTTGGTGCAGGTCCCTTCCTTGAGTTGGAGTTTTCCTTCTAGGATCGTCTGTAGGACTGGATTGGTAGATACTGTTTGAATTTGGTTTTGTCCTGGAATAGTTTGGTTCCTCCATTTATGTCGATTGAGAGTTTTGCTGCATAGCCTGTGCTGGCATTTGTGTCCTCTTAGAGTCTACATGATCTCTGACCAGGCTCTTCTGGCTTTCATAGTCTCTGTTGAGAAGTCTGGTGTAATTCTGATATTTTTGTAATTCTGATATATTTCTTTTCTGGTCCCATTTATTGGTGTTCTATWGGCTTCTTGTACCTTTATGGTCATCTCTTTCTTTAGCTTGGGGAAATTTTCTTCTATGATTTTGTTAAAGACATTTTTAGGTCCTTTGAGCTAGGAATCTTCATTCTCTATTCCCATTATTCTTAGATTTAATCTTTTCATTGTGTCCTGAATTTCTTGAATGCTTTGGGTTAGGAGTTTTTTATGTTTTGAATTTTCTTTGACAGTTGTGTCAGTCTCTTCTACCATGTCTTCTACACCTGAGATTCTCTCTTCTATCTCTTGTATTCTGTTGGTGATACTTGCATCTGTAGTTCCTGACCTCTTTCCTAGGTTTTCCATTTCCAGATTTGCCTCTATTTGTGTTTTCTTTATTGTTTCTACTTCCACTTTTAGGTCTTGGATCACTTTATTCACTTCCTTCACCTGTTTACCTGTGTTTTCCTGTATTTCTTTCAGTGAGTTATTGATATCCTCCTAAAGGACTCTATTAATTTCATGAGATGCATGTCACTATGTCCCACATCTTATAGGGTCTGGAGGTCCAAACTCAAGTTCTCATGTTTGTGCAGCAAGAACTTCACCCACTGAGCCATTTCCCCTGCCTTGATGTTGTTTTAATCTAGTCATCTAATTTGTTCCTTTTAATTGTGAAATTAAAGCCATTTGCATTATTATTAAAAGGAGTTCTGCAATTTTGTTCCTTGGTTTTCTGATCGGTTGACTGGATTATTGCTTGTTCCTTTCTTTCTCCCATTTACTGAGTGAGACRTGGTTCTTTCCTGCCTTTCCTCTATTCTTCTCATGAACTTTGTTCTTTCCTATGGTCTCATTAACGGAGATTATCTTTCTTCTCCCTTCGTGTTTAAGACCATTTTAGTTATCTTCTGCAGTACTAACTCAATGATCATGAATTGCTTTAGTACATGGCTGTCTTGAAACACCTTGATTTCTCTGTGGATTTTAAAATTAGACTGTTCTGATATAGCAATTTTGATTGACAGTTACTCACTTTCAAGGCTAGAAATACATCATTCTATGTTTTCCTGGCTGTTAGGCTTTCTGTTGAAAAGTATAATATTATTATGTGTTTGCTTTTTTGAGTTAGTACTTTCTTATATAGCTATTAAGAGTGTTTTTTGTTTTGCATATTTTGCATCATGGCTATGATACACTAGGGGAATTTATTCTCTGTAAAGATCTATTTAGGACTTTAAGTGTCTCATGCTTAGATGTCTGTTTCTTTTAATAAATTTGCAAATTTTTCAGCTATACTTTCATTGAATAGGTKTTCTGTACCTAAGTTTTTCTTCAGCTTCCCGTCTTTGACCTGGTCTCTTGATCACATCTCAGAATTTTTGGATTTTACTCATTTGTATATTTATTTATCCCATATTAATTCTGGGTATTGTATTTCTTTGATCATGTCCTTCATCTTTGATTTCTCTCTCTTCTTCTTGGTTGAGTTTCTTGCTGATGCTTATAACTGACTGTCTCTATATATGCATTTACCCTTCTAGCTCCAATCTGTATTTCCTTCTAAGTCTCTAGATCTTGAATTGATTTCCTTACTTCATGTATCTGCTTATTTGTGTCATTTTGAAGTCAGATTATTTTTACAGGAAAATTTTTGTATTCTTCATCTAGCACTTTCCCCATTTGGCTCTCTGATCTTGGTAATTAGAGTTATGATTTGAAGGAACCTGATAGCCTTACTTTCTCTTGTTTCTTATGTTCTGAATTGTGAAAATGTTAGTGAGAGAAATGAGAGGCCTAAATAAGAAAAGAAATATACTATAGTTATTAATTAGAAAACCAAATATTAGTAAAAATGACAGTTCTTCAGAATGATCTATAGGTTCAATACAATGCAAATAAAACTTCCAACAAGCTTTTACATAGATACAGTTAGATTGGTTTTTAAAATATGTGTAAAAATGAAAACAATTTAAACATTCCATGTTAATTTTACATAGAATAGCATATAGAAATAATTTTTAAAATACCATAAACTCTTACTTCACATAACACCACTCAAGAATTAATTCAAACTTATAAGAGTCCTAAATGTGAAATTTACTGCTGTTTCCATCCTCTAAAAGTTCAATAAGAAAACATCTCTGGCGTTGGCATTGAAAAAAGATTTTTTTATTAAATACAAAAAGACAAAAAGCAGAAGAGAAAAAGTACAAAAGGGAAAAAACAATGAAGTAGTCTTTGTCAAAATTAAAACTTTTGGGCAAGCTTTGGAACTCATGTCTTTAATCCCAGCACGTAAGAGGCAGAGGCAGGCAGATCTCTGTGAGCTCAAGGACAGCCTGGTCTACAAAGTGAGGCCAGGACAGCTAGAGCTACACAGAAAARCTTGTCTTGAAAAAAACCAAACAATAAATGAATAAATTTTTCCTCTCCACAGAAAACACTATCTTGAAAAGCCAAACAAACCAACAATCAATCAATCAATCAATCAATCAATAACTTTTCCTCTTCACACCCATGAGGAAGAAAAGTGGTCTGGGTATGGTCATGTAGACCTATAATATCAGCACTTGCCAGAGGACCACTACACATTTCAGGTCAGGTGGATCTACATGACAAGTCCTGGGCCACCCTGGGCTACTTAAAGAATCCCTGTCTCAAAAACCAAACAAGGCTTTGGAACTATGTCAGAAGAGGGTAAGAGTCAGAAGTCAAAAGAACCAGAGAAAAACAGTATGTTCTGGACATGACAGGGTGGCTGCACTTCTGAACTTGCTGCAACTCAGGTTGCCTGCACAAAATCTGTACAAGATCAAGCCAATCAACATTCTAGCACCGAGTGGGAAGAGTTTGTGAGCCCCTTCCCCACAGAACAACTGGGAGCTGGGAGGAAGCGCTTTCTTAATGGAGTGGTTCCTTTGGACAATTGTGGAGTACATAAATTATTAAATTTAAAATAAATACAAAGAAAGGCCATTGAGAGTTCCATTACAGCTACTTAGAAAGACCCTGTGTCAAAAGAGAAAAAAAAAGAACAACTTTACAACATAGTAAGCAGACAAACACCTTTTTGTTTGTGTGAGCAAGGGTCTCACCTTGTAACCCAAGCTATCCTTGAACTTGGGATCCTTCAGCCTCAGCGCCCTAATGTTGGAGGTATAGGCATGTGACATACCCAACACAATCCATTTTTTTCTGATGAGCAAAATATTTGAACAGATATAGTTCATTTATAAATAATTAATATGGAAAAGACCAATAAGTACATGAACAGATGTCCAATCACTTAGGAGATGCAAATTAATGCTTCAGTGCTACCAAGAATTGATGTATAGGCTATGATTCCAGGATTTAGAAGACTGAAAAGAAGATGAAAAGTTCAAAGCCAGCTTCAGCTGCATAACAAAATCCAAGAGAAATGGATCAGTTCTGCTTGATCTCCAGATGTGTAGCGTATGATCAGGATGTGGACAGACGTTTGTCCTGCCATCGCCTGCTACATACTAGTATGGTATAACATACTGCTGTTCCAGAAGAAAGGAATGATGTTTACAGTCACAAAAGCACTTTTACATTGCTGTCTCACATGATCATCTTATTCTTATCCTTAAAGTTACTTTTGAGTCAGGGCTATGAAAGAGAATAATAAACAAATTTCTAAAAGTAGTAATATCAGCTTTGTATCTATGTCCTTTCCCTCTTTTTAATTTGTAGATGCCCTGTCATAAAGCTATAGTAAGTTTGCCATCTTCTAGAAATAAAAATATGCATTATTTATTATTCTTTAGTAATAGCTTCTATTCTTCCTTCAACTACCAAGTAATATATTTCTGCTGAAATGGCAAGTTTTCAAAATTTAGGTCTTCTACTGAGCTAAAATAAGTAACTTTTCAGTACAGTATCTACTGTCAAAAAAATAGTTTTGAACTGTTTTGTTAAGATAGAACTCTTTTGTCTTTGCACACAAATTAGTTTCACCAGATTTGTTTTGTCCACTAATCTTTTGGTCAATACTACAGATTCTAGCTGGTGTCTGTCTTCTGTTTCAAAGATGTTATTAAACCTGTTAGAGGTGATACATTGAGGCAGGTCACATACCGAAAAAAAAAACCATAATTCTGTTGAAAGCTGAAAAGGTAAACTTCAGGTGCTAAGACTCTAGTATCATTGGCTCAGCAGCAGTAGTCTAGAGAAAAATTATGGGTAAAGGGTAAAGTCAGCATATTAGTGAGTTCCCAAGATCTTTTCCAAAACATCCTTGACTCCTTCATCCAGTTGCTTTGATTAACCAAAGGCATCATACAAAATTTTGCATTTCAGTTAACTTTACAAGCACAGCATTGTCCTCTCATTATATAGAAAAGGTATGCTCAAATTGTAGCCAGCGGGTTCCAGATACAAAGATAAACTGATCCCCCACTTCTGTCTCTTCATTCTTTTCTCTACCACCATCACCCGCCATCAGCAAGATCTCACATATCCCAGGCTGGCCTTGAACTTACTATGCAGCCAAGGATTAGCTTGAAATCCCAATCCTCCAGCCTGTCTGCTGAAAGAAAAGAGTACAGACATGTGGAAGGCCAGCACTCTGCCAACTGAACTATATCTCCACCCTCAAAGACCATCTCAATATTTTATCCTTAATCTTTTTTTTACAATCCAGTCATTATCCCCCTCCAGTTCTGCCCTCTGACAGTTCCTCATCCTATTCCTCATCCCAACCCATCTCCAAGAAGATGTCCCCACACCCCACACACACCTTACACTCCRCCAGGCCTCCCCATTCCCTGGGGCCTCAAGTCTCTCAAGGGCGAGGTGTGTCTTCTCTCATTGAGGCCAGACCAGGCAGTCCTCTGCTGTATATGTGTTGGGGGCCTCATATAAGATAGTGTATGCTGCCTGGTTGGTAGCTCAGTGTCTGGGATATCTCAGGGGTCCAAGTTTGTTGAGACTGCTGGTCTTCCTGTGGGTTTGCCCTCTTCCTCAAATTCTTCCAGCCTTTCCCTAATTCAACCACATGGGTACACAACTTCAGACCATTGGTTGGGTGTAAGTATCTGTTTCTGTCTCATTCAGCTGCTTGTTGGGCCTCTCGGAGGGCAGTCATGCTAAGTTCCTGTCTATAAGTACATCATAGCATCAGTAATAGTGTCAAGCCTTGCAGCCTCCCCTTGAGATGGGTCTCAAAGATGTGCCTGTCACTGTACCTGCTTTCCCTCAGTCTCTTCTCCATTTTTGTCCCTGCAGTTCTTTTAGACAGGAACAATTCTGGGTCAGAGTTTTTGACTGTGGGATGACAGCCCCATACCTCCACTTGATGCCTTGTCTTTCTACTGAAGGTGGATTCTACAAGTTCCCTCTCCCCACTGTTGGGCATTTCATCTAAGGTCCCTCCCTTTGAATCTTGAGAGCCGCTTACCTCCCAGGTCTCTGGTACATTCTAGAGGGTCCCCACCTCCTACCTCTCGAGGCTGTATATTTCCATTCATTCTGATAGCCCTTGAGGCGTCACTCCTGGTGCCGCCCCCATACCTGCTTATGTTCCCCTTTTCTCCTGCACCTCTCTCTCCCCTTTCCTACCCAGTCCCTCCCTCCCTCTGCCTTCTGCTTTCTTCTCCCTCCCAAGTGTGATTGAAGTATCCTCACATGGGCCTTTCAGCTTGTTAACCTTCTTGAGTTCTGTGGATTGTATCCTGAGTATTCTGTACTTCTTGGCTAATATCCACTTATCAGTGAGTACATACCATGCATGTTCTTTTGGGTCTGTGATACCTCATTCAGGATGATATATTCTAGATCCATCCACTTTCCTGCAAAACTCATGATGTCCTCGTTCTTAATAGCTAGGTAGTATTCCATTGAGTAAATGAAGCACATTTTCTGTATCTATTCTTCCATTATGGGACATCTGAGTTATTTCTAGCTTCTGGCTATCACAAGTAAGGCTGCTATGAACATAGTGGAGCATATACCCTTGAGGCATTGTGGGGTATCTTTTGAGTATATGCCCAGGAGTGGTATAGCTAGGTTTTCAAGTAGATCTATTTCCAATTTTCTGAGGAACTTCCAAATTGATTTCCAGAGTGGTTGTACTAGTTTGCAATCTCACCAGCAATAGAGGAATATTCCTCTTTCTCCTCATTCTCGACAACATGTGATGTCACCTGAGGTTTGCTGTCACCTGAGGTTTTGGTCTTAGCCATTCTGATTGGTGTAAGCTAGAATCTCATGGTTCTTTTGATTTGTATTTCCCTGATCTCTAAGGACTTTGAACTTTTCTTTAAGTGCTTCTTGGCCATTCGAGATTGCTCTGCTGTGTGAATTCTCTGTTTAATTCTATACCCCATTTTTTTWAATTGTGTTGTTTGGTTTTTTGGAGTTTAGCTTCTTGAGTTCTTTATATATTTTGGATATTACCCAAAAGGTGATGTGGGGTTAGTGAAGTTTTTTCTCAATCTGTTGCCTATTTGTCTTATTGACTATGTCCTTTGTCTTACAGAAGCTTTTTAGTTCCATCAGGTCCCGATTATCAATTCTTGATCTTAAAGCCTGAGCCATTGAAGTTCTGTTTAGGAAATCCCCACCTCACCCCATGCCCATGAGTTCAAGGCCCTTTCCCACTTTCTCTTCTATTAGATTCAGTGAATCTGGTGTTATGCTAGCCATAGCAATAAGACAACAGAAGGAGATCAAAGGGATACAAATTGGCAAAGAAAAGGTCAATGTATCCCTCTTAGATGTTATGATAGTATACATGTGACACCCAAAAATCTACCAGAGAACTTCTACAGCTGATAAACAACTTCAGCAAGGTGGCTGGATATAAAATTAACTCAAACAAATCAGTAGCCTTCCTTTATACAAATAATAAATGGGCTAAGAAAGAAACTAGGGAAATAACGTCCTTCACAATAGTCACAAATAATATAAAATATCTTGGGGTAGCTCTAACCAAACAAGTGAAAGACCTGTATGACAATAAGTTCAAGTCTCTCAAGAAAGAAATTGAAGAAGACCTCAGAAAATGGAGAGATCTCCCATGCTCATGGATTGGTAGGATTAACAGTAAAATGATCATCCTACCAAAAGCAATCTACAGAGTCAATGCAATCCCTATCAAAATTCCAACTCAATTCTTCAAAGACATGGAAAGAGCAATTCTGAATTTCATATAGAAAAACTTCTGGGGGAATCACCATCACTGACCTCAAGCTGTATTACAGAACAATAGTGATAAAAACTACATGGTATTGGTAAAGAGACAGGTCAATCAATGGACTAGAATTGAAGACCTAGAAATAAAACAACACACTTATGGACATTTGATCTTTGATAAAGAAGCCAAAGATATACAATGGAAAAAAAGAAAGCATCTTTAATAAATGGTTCTGGTCTAACTGGCAGTCAGTATGTAGAAAAATGAAAATAGATCCATATTTGTCAGCTTGCAC
This sequence comes from Apodemus speciosus, assembly GCA_002335545.1. Taxonomy (NCBI): domain Eukaryota; kingdom Metazoa; phylum Chordata; class Mammalia; order Rodentia; family Muridae; genus Apodemus; species Apodemus speciosus. The sequence goes on from BDUI01001419.1 coordinate 95,887, forward strand.
AAGTCCAAGTGGATCAAGGACTTCAACATAAAACAAGATACACTGAATCATCTCATTTTTTAAAGACTGTGAGAAAAAGTTTTCTTTCCTCATAGAAGGGGCTCTATTGGGACTGGGATTAGAAGATGGTCCAAGTGACTTAAGATTGCCAGTGACAATCATTAAAATGCTAAATGGTAGTTAATYTTTTTACAAATATTTACACATTATTTTCCCTTAAATGAGAAATATACTCAAGCCAGGAGTGGTGGTACATGCCTTTTATCCCAGCACTCAGGAGGCAGAGACAGAGATTATGCAGTGTTCCAAGACAGCTAGGACTACACAGAGAAATCCTATCTCAAACACACACACACACACACACACACACACACACACACACACACACACATACACACACACCACGGGGTGGGGAGAAATACTCATTAAATATCAAAGTGGTCCTTCCATCATTAATATACTTAGAGTCTAGTAGAGTAGAACAAAAACAAAATCATAGTACAGTATGAGTTATAAGATTATATGAAAATATATAAAAGAAGAAATATGAAATGATGTGGCTGAAAAATAAACTTTCTAAAAGTCTGGGAAAGCAAGTGTCAGATCAGTCATTAACACTCTCATCGATCCAGAAGAAAAATCAGAAGGAACTAAGTTGGACTAGATAGGGTAAGACCTGACACGTGAGAAATCAGTATGGGTAACACATCATTTCTGGTTTCCCAAGACCGGAGTCAAGGCAGAAATGGATTGAAGCAGGAAGATGACTAGTCCATTCTAGAAACATTCATTTTTACTGCAGCACACCTGAGGGTCTGCCACTGCTGCAGAGTCTTCCTGAACTGCCAGCTTTCTTTATATAGCTAAACCCCAACTGACCTAACTTTTTAAATTAACAGATACAATTTTATTACAGTACTAGCTTCTGGTGACCACCATTATACTCTGTTCCTATGAGATAAATGATTAGGATTCCCTATGAGTGAGAGCATGCAGTGTCTGTGCTTCTGTCTGCCTTACCTTCCAGCATGCTTCCTCCAGCCTGAGCAGCATGTAGATACTTAAACTTGCCAAATTGTTTTAGACATCTTTGGCCCCAAACTGAAATGCCTTTATTTTGACTTGCTGCTCTTTTTTCTAGACTCAYKCAGRTGTGATGTCTGTGAAAGGCCCACCCCACCAGGCAAGGTTAATATATGGCCACTGACAGACTCATGCTTGACTGTAGTGGTTTGCAGGGATGGCACCTCCTGTGATTTCTAAGCACACAGCAGGTAGCACCTCTGTATCCATTGTGTCTAGCCTAGATGGGGAAGGGGACATCAGCAAGTGTTTGTCAAATGAAAAAAATCAGATGAGAACATCTGATGGAAAATTGGAAATTCAAAAACAATAATAAAATGAAACACACCAAAGAAAAATATGAACACTCTGTACCTGCCATTGATTCTCCTGCCTCAGCTCTGATGTTCATCTATCCTGGGCAATAGCTGTTGGCTTGGTTATGTGTATGGAAATGACTGGAAAGGGAGATCAAACACAAAAACCTAGGTAGAGGTGCTGGTAAATATTTGGGACTGAATATTAGGACCACAAATGGACCACATTAAGGGGAGCCAGGCCAACATACTTGGTTCCATAATCTGTCTAAACTTCTAGGCATTGTTCTCTACTACCACCTGGTGGCCATATCTATAAATAGCAAGTTCCTGGCAAGGGTGCTAAGGGAAAGCAGATGAAGATCCACCAGTGATCCTCAATTCAATCACCCAGGAGAACACAGAGATATGAGTGTGAGCCTGCACCTTATTCTGGTGAAGACTCCAAGAGCATACTATGTTTCTAAAGATACATCTGGTAAACAGAAGACAGAATTACTGCTCAAGGAGTTGGTTCCTTTTTCTCCCCCCTCAGATAAAATCTTTCAAAGGACCATTAGAGATAGAAAGCAGGCCTGGCTCCCTGTTTCTCAAACCTCATTCTCCAGCTTAACACAGCACTTATGCAGAACTCAGTTTAACAGCCACTCTTGTGAAATGAAAGGCTTATAGAGCCTCTGATCCAGGTGGACCCTTGGATGTAATGAGACTAGGTCTCACACCTAGGAGAGAGCGCATCATGCTGATGTTCACAGGTATGTCAGTAGCAATGCTAGAACTGAACATAAACTGCCCTCTTAACTGTTACTGTCTTAAAGATTGCCTTACTTCCCACTACCAGCATTAGAATGTATAAAAGCAATACCATTTTCTACCCAATATAGTTCCCAAATGGATGTCATTTTACCTACATATTTTTAGATTTCTGGAGAGAACCAGATTCTTCTCAACAAACCATGATTTCTGGTAGAAGATAAAGCCTGTAGCTTAAATTTAAATTAGTTCTTTAAAATACAGACACCAGTGCCCATGAGCTGACCCAAAGAGAAAAAACTAAAACTCAGACTTGCTGTTTTCTCCCACAACTTGCCACTGTCTTGGAGCTTTTGCACACATGTGTGCTCTGTGATAATTCAAACAGTGAGCAGGTTATCAGTATGTCTGTTTATTTGCATCTCTGGGGCCCAGGAATGACCTTATTCCCTGCTAGGGACAACAACAGAAGTCCAGGGGTTCACAAAGGCTAATAWACATTGCTAGAACATACACCTGCTAGATATACTAAAGTTGACTTCCTAAAGAATCTTCAGAGCATGATTTTAATTACTATTTTGGAGATGCCTAAAGTAGAAGTCCCAAGATTACAGTTAATATGTGGTAGGAACTAGGAAGATTTGGGGTCTGCCTGACTCCTCAGTATTCCCACAAGCTACATGTTTTGAACATCCTCTGTCCTCTTCTCACTGTCCCCTTCTCTTCTCTCTTTTTAGGAGTGCCAGCTTCTCTCAGGGCACCCGGCAGAAGAGTGATACAGCCATGCAAAAACTTGCCCAGAGCAATGGGCACTGTATCAATGGAGTCGGCAGTCAAGTTCATGGCTTCTATAGCCTTCCCAAGCCAAGCCGACACAATACAGAATTCAAAGACAGTACTTATGATCTCCCACGGGGCCTGGCTTCACATGGCCACACCAAGAGCAGTCTTACAGGGTCTGAGACTGATAATGAAGATGTGTACACCTTCAAGATGCCTAGCAACACCCTGTGTCGGGAGTTTGGAGACCTCCTTGTGGACAATATGGATGTTCCAACCACCCCTCTCTCAGCCTACCAGATCCCTAGAACATTCACACTGGACAAGAACCACAATGCCATGACAGTGGCCACTCCTGGAGATTCAGCCATAGCTCCCCCACCCCGGCCCCCCAAGCCAAGTCAGGCAGAAACGCCTCGATGGGTCAGCCCTCAGCAAAGACCTACAATCAGCGAAAATAGCAGATCTGTAGCTGCTACTATTCCCAGGCGCAATACCCTCCCTGCAATGGACAACAGCCGACTCCACCGAGGTCAGTGTAATCTGTAGCTGAGACCAGAGGGCCAGGGAGGTGGTTCAGGCATTCAGTGTATTGCTAGCCCTTGGTCACCAGTAACCAAGGCCAAGGTAAACTTAAGGACTACTCAGTCAGTGACACCAGTTGAAGCATCTTCTGTGCAATTTCCTTAGYAGTTGATCCTCCGCCTAGCTGTCAATATGACACCCACCATGGCAGAAGTATAGCAGACTCTGCCTTGGAGATGTTGATATTTGGGGTTTGGAGTCACAAATCATATTATTTTATTTATTTAAAACTAAAACCAAAAATCTGTAAAAATTTAGAAGATCAGTGAAGTTAAGGAAAATAATATAAAATGGGATCTTCACGATATTTTCATGTCATAGCAAAAATTCTAGTTGAATTCTGAACTTGAACTTGAAGCTGCTAAGTTCTATTCTCACTTATCACAGATGAATTCCAACTCTGCATACCCTCTCTGTTCAGTAAGCTGTTTTTAGAGTTTGCAAATCTTTCTCATCCCCCTGCTGTGACAGCGGCAAAGATGAGCCTCAGGTCTGTGGGGCCAAGCACCCAGTTTAGAACTCTGCAATCAGTCAGGCTATCTGAGCAGTCACCCTGTGCTTTGGAACTGTATAACATACACAACACATTCCTGCCTTCAAAGCTCACTAGCTGGAAAAAAGAAAACCAGCATATATAATTAGTATAATTGCCATTACCAAAGTATTCCCAGAGGTGAGAATGGGACAAGTGGGAGACATTAGAAGAACCCAGGGCTGAAGTCAGGAGGTCCTCTGCAGATACCCACAGTGGACAGACATGAATATTAGGAGAACTGCCATACTGGACAGCGACAGGAGAGTCAACTTGGGCCCAGCATGAGTATAAACCCTCTTCCTTCCTTCATCAGCTTCTTCCTGTGAGACCTATGAGTACCCAACACGAGGCAGCGGAGAAAGTGCCAGCTGGTCTGCTGAATCTGTGAGTGAGAATGTTAATTCCTTTCTGTGAGGTGTGGTTTGATTGGGKCCCCTTGGGTCAGTCAGGGAAGAAGCTACGCCCCATATAACTAAACTGCATCACCCAAAGAATGATGGCATTTCCCTCAGAAACTGACTACCTATCCCAGTCCAAAGTCTGGGGAGGTGTTTTGGGGAAGTAAAACTGGTACCCTCGTCTGGTCCTGTGGCAGATTAGAATACAAAGTAGCAGACCCACTTCAAAGTAGAGGGTCCTTTAAGGCAACAACCTTGCTCTCTAGGTGTTATGTAGAGTAGGAACATAGTAGAAGTGGTGACAGATGAGAGCTCACATGAGACTTTCAGGCTGTCTCTGGAATGGGTTGACCACAGTTGTCCAAGTTCAAAACAAGCTGATCAGGGCTTAGGTTCAAGCCCACTGGAGAGACAAGTGAATCAGCTCTGTGGGTAGATGTGCCCTGCTATGCAATTAGGTGAGAGTCGGGGAATGGCTGTWGTTAGGACTGCTACACTCCTATACAAGTCTGTGGTCATTCTACCTACAACTTGCTACTGTGTGACTCAGGTACCTGGAATGAGCCCAGGCCCTCTGAATGCTGGACAGGGAAATGTAGCTAGTGAACCTCACCTTCCAAAGTCCTGGTCAGGGTCTAGATTGACTTCTCAGTGATCAATCCTGAGCTATTCCTAGCCTAGACCGCCTTCTACCTTCTCCAGGCATCTGGAACCTGAATATCTCTAGCCACAAGCCATGGATTTGAGTAACCACAGAGTTTTTTGTACTTCAGTCTTATCACAAAGATAAGGCTCCCAAGAGATCGTGAAACAAGTAACTGCAGAGCTCATTTCTTCTCGATTCCCACTACATGTCTTTATTTGGTCTTCCAAGGACTCCCTTCAAAGCATAGCTAACCAATGGGACAGCTTGTACACGGTCTCACCTTACTTCTTTTCACTAGTTACAGATAGGTCTTTTACTTTTTTTTTAGCCAGGAAAGACTGCCGTGGGTCGATCAAATAGTGCCAGCTCTGATGACAACTACGTGCCCATGAACCCAGGTTCTTCTACCCTGCTGGCTATGGAACGACCAGGAGACAATTCCCAAAGTGTCTACATCCCCATGAGCCCAGGGCCTCATCACTTTGACCCACTTGGCTACCCGTCCACAGCCCTTCCTATTCACAGAGGCCCCAGCCGAGGAAGTGAGATCCAGCCACCCCCAGTCAACCGAAATCTCAAGCCTGACCGAAAAGGTAAGTCCACTCTTTCCCCCATCTCGTCTCTGGACWGCATTTGCCTAGAGATTGGGTGGATATTGGACTTAGGAGTGTGTGACTGTACAGATAATGTAAATTCAGACTTCAGATTTGTTTATAGGGAAAGCATCTGGAATGCTTCACATAGTCTACTGCAGGCGTGCACTGTAGGGCGATGGTCTGCATGAAAATCAGGAAAAAGAGCTACAGTCCAAACTGGGCTTCTGCTGGCCTTGGCTGAGTAGTAGGGGTTGAAAGGGAGGAATAGGGAGGTTGGATAGAGATGTAAGCCATRGGTGTGTCCAACAGGACTCTGACTGTGTGACCTTGAGCCTTACAGGGTCCTGTGCCAGTTTGCTTTCCTTCACTGTTATTTGTATAACACTGTCCAAAATCAACAGCAGTAGTCATGATGACCATCTCTATTGTGAATACAATCTGTTTTCACGAGAAGTCACAAACCTGAGGAGAATCTCTGTCAGACCCACGAGTCCCATTCTGGATTCTGGAARTCAATGTATACATATACATTGATTACTGTAGATACAGTRGGAAGGACATTTTAGAATGTGAAGATGAAGACATGGACTTAAGTATCTAGAGTTTGATATCTGTGGGAGCCCTGAAACCAAGTCATCTGTATGTCCTTACTGCGCCTCAGATCCTCTGTATAAAGCTGATAGCCTTTGTAAATGTGCTGGA